>JAZHYW010014438.1:0-134111 GCA_037355805.1 Ixodes ricinus | reverse complement strand
CACAGTTCTTGGGGCCAACATTTGATCTTTCTCTGGAAATTTAGGGCTTTAAAAAGCTCGAAGGTACCAAGGAAGAGCCAATGTCGACCTTGTTTGGCCAGAGCCTTTGCAGTCTATCTTGGCCCTAATTCGCCAAACAAGTGCCAAATTTAGGCTTGACTGCTAATAGTTTGCCTGTCATCTGGCATCTTTTGGACCTAAATTGGCTAAATCACCAAAACAGTGCCAGACGGCTCCACTTCTCGCTGTTCGGTTTTCATGGGGCAGCTTAATTTTCCGCCTAAACTGCCAAACAAGTGTCACATTTGGGCTTTAACGCTGGTTCTTCGGTTCATACGTGGTATCTTTGGCCCACGGCTGGTAACTTATAATAATTATATAACGCGAACAAAAAAAAACCATAGAAACGGCAAAGAAAAGCACTCTAGCACTTAACGCATTGAAAGCCCAAATTAGGCACCTACGATTGCCAAGCATCTGCCGCATATTGGGCCTTTCTCTGGCGTGCAACTTCGAGCCATAATATATTAGCTGCGATTTTATTTAGGAACTTTTACTGCAAGTTAAACTTCTCACATCAGCACTTCACTAGAGCATTCACGGGCGTTCACTTCTTGTTTATTTTCAATTATCCGGTGCGTGCACCACTTCGCTCTGGGGGAGTGCTCTTCCCGACCACGCACCGGCAGTGTTGCGAAGCGAGATATGCACAATCGCTGTCTATACTTCGTTTCAGCTTCGGTCCAGACGCAGCCAAAGCTACAAGCGCGAGCTCCGGGCTTTCAGCATCCCTGCCAAGCACGCGCGCTCGTGCAGTGCAAGCACTGTTCTGGGCCACATGCTCGCGCTTGTAGCATCGGCTGCGTCTGGACCGAAGCTGAAACGAAGTATAGTCCGCGGGTGTCGCCTCTCTACAATGCACCAATGCACTGAAAGAAGCACACTCAACGGAGCTAACCAGCTCGCTCGAACAGACAACGCACAACGAGAAATGTTTCGGTACCTCCGACTACTATCACATCGCATAGTATAATATCTGAAGCAGTAATCGAAAGTCCGAAGTATTCAAACGAGTCTACGAGTTTGAGTATTCAGAAAGAGAAATTAACGTTTGGCGCGATGTCAGCATAAAACATAGTAACACTGGAGCGAAAGGACAAAAAAGGGACGGACACACAAGAAACTCCGAACGCAGCTAAATATTTATTTTTCAGAACCCCTCCTTAAATAGGCCCGCTAACCCACAAGAAGACACACGCTGCCCGAGGTCACACAACCGTGGCAGACAAGAAAGCCACGAGAGTAAAGGCCCGTTCACACTCGCAAGAGTGTGAACGAAACCTCTGAACGAAACCATAGCTAGGGAAACGAAATTCCAGCGCTCATTTTCTAGCTTGAATGTGCCGCATGTTGCACCCTAACCTCAAAAACACCAGTCTTCCGTTGAAAGGCACAAAAAAACTAATTTTAAAGCTAAATAAACGATCTTTCAATGTGCACCCGGTAGATGCATGCAGAGCCTATTTGGGAGGTGATCTAGCAATGTTGGGGAACTTGCTACGTAGTCGTGACGTAGCAGATTCCTTCGGAGCAGCGCCGCTCTTTAGAATTTCAACATTTTCCTTCTTAGCTTTCCTCCTCAACTCGCTAATCGCGCACTGAACCAAACAGTCCAAGAAGACGGAAAGGAGGGACTCCCTCTTTCTCGGATCCTCGTTTGTGCACCCGGATTCAGCCATCCTCCCCTAGAAGATTAGCCCGGCGCTCAAAACTCGGACAAACGTTGCTTTTCCCACCCAGTCACCCCTAAGCTGACAGTGCTGTGGAAGCTACGTGCTCCTTGGGCCAGCCACATGCTCGTCACCCCACGGGTACTTCGAACGGCTCGGTTGTAACGCGTTGACGCTATTGACACCACCACAACGCTGACAACGCCACCAAGGGCGAAGCTCACAACCACGCCAGCCTTGCTACGTCACGAATGCGGGGAATCTTTTTTTGTGTGTTTTTGTTTGCGCCGGATATCCCATGACGCATCGCGCTCTCCGTTCGCTTCTCTTCGGGCGCTTGCTCGAGTGCAGCGTTAGGAACGAAAAATATAGCCAGTCGTTCAAAATACAAACGTGCGATTATCATTTCCGGTTATTATCCGTCATGCTTGACTCATTTCCGAACAAAATTTTAATATTTAAATTTCTGTTTCCGTACCCCTTTCAAACTGGGTTCCTTCAACCCTCACAACGAGAGCAGAGCCGTATATGTAGAGAGTTTGGTCAATGGGAGGCGCGGGCAGAGCCAGGGCGTGCAGTAGACTCGGAGAGAGGGCCTGGCATGCTCTCTTGACCAACCAGAAGCCGGAAAGAATCCCCTAGCGGTGGTAGCGAGAAACAGTTCTGATCAAAGGTCTATGTTTGTAAATGGTTTTAATAGGCGCGTAAGAATGAAGTGTAGTAACTCTTTGTGGTTGAAAATAGGGTGCACGTGTTGTTTTGATCATGATCATGCAGAGAGATGTAAGAAACGAATGCGCCGCTCAACTCTATTTTGCTCGGACAAAGTGTGACCGCTCGGACGGCAGATTCCCGGCCCCCGGCGCTTGGCGTACGGATTATGTCGATCGTTCCGCTAGTCGCACTCTTCCACCATCATTTTGGATGAGCGTGATTGAAACATCACGTGTACAATATTTTCAGTCATCGAGAGTTACTCCAATGCAGTTATCAGGTTTGTTTCTCGCGACCACCGCCAGGGTATTATGTCCGGCTTCTGGTCAGTGTTGCCGAATCGTGGGAAATTTCCCATATTGTGGGAAAAAGCATGACAGCTAGGGAAAAAGGGAAACCAGAATTTAAACACATGTGAAACGTGGGAAATATTTTTTATTAAAAAACTAAACCGAAATTTTGTAATTTTCTTATATACATCGAACAAGAGAAAGGAAGTGGCACTAGCTGCTCAGACTGTTTGCTGTTTTGAAGAGCCAAAATCTAATTCATCACGACTTAATCGTGTGCGTGCTGCAAGCCTGCCGGTACAGTACTGCCGGTTCGCGCGCTTTCCTCACCGCTAGCTACGCACCCACGTCCTCTGTCAGTGCGATAGATCATGGATTGCACAGTGGGTGGGGTCCCTTTCACATCACGAAAACGAGCAGGCGATTTTAGTTTAGTTAATGGCCCGCTTGCATTCATTTAGCTTCCTGGTTCATTCAACCAATGTAGAGTGCGGAAAAGAAGGGGAGGGGAGACCAGTTTGCCGAATGTCAACTTCTACATTTTGTAATTTATGCGATGCAAACTTCTACAAAACAAAAACATAGGTGAGGTGTTGCTGTATTTAAATATACTTGGCAACATGCGTATCTTAAAAACGACTTCTGTCACTAAAATGGTGTTGTGGGAAAAAAGGGAATTTTCGTCGCTCGACGAGGGAAAATCCGAAGTGGCAGTGCGGCAACACTGCTTCTGGTTGGTCACATTCGAATTTCTGAAGACGCCCTGGAACACACCCAGCCCGCTTTCGGCCAATGGCGCCGCCTCATTTGTCTCCTACGATGCCTAATCGCTTCGATTTGCGGGCGCAATGAAATCTCAAATGCGCCACCCTGTCCTATTTTGTGATATTGAAACGATGCAGGGCTGCAATCGGGCAGGCTCGCCAACATTGCTATTTTTCAAGCATGTTAGCTTTTACCTTAGGCTAAAATACAAATGCCTGTGGCCAGGTATAGCACAGCGACCTAACTTCGAAAAGTCTTGGAGCAGCGTGCTGCCCTGGCCAACGCGAGACAAAGAAGAGCACCGAATGCACCTCCCGGCCGCGCAGGACAGCCACCTTGAACCGCAATGTTCGTAGAGGCCGTAGCACGAGTTCATCCGCATCAGCAAGAACAGAAACCGATCCCAAATAAAACCCCGTGCCAACAGCAATACGAGACTGTTAACGGCACACACGTCGGCAACAATACGAGTTGCTCGACACGGCGAGGTACGCTGCCCGGCTGCCAAAGCCCGTCTGCAACAATGCAAGTTGCTTCGCAGTAGTGCAAGCGTACCGCCCGGCGGACGCACCGCCCGACTCCGCGGAGTCCGCGAAAGTATTTACAAATATTCACATATTTACACCCCGGATCGTTCTGCTGACCATCAAAAACTCATCGGTGCTACCGTCGATTCCCAACGAACACCGCGGTTCACGATCTCGTCCAGTGACCGCATGGTTTAAAGGGATACTACAACGAAATTTCGGCGCTCATTTTTTGGTCTATATGTGTTCAAAAGAGCAGTATCATATGGAACATACCAATATCTTGTTAAAAAAGTCTCGAAAAGGAATTTTAAAACGAATTAAACGATTAGCAAAGAGCGCCTGGTGGATGTCGCTAACGCCTCGTTTGTAATGCTCGTCTAGGAACCTTGAGAGCTAGTGACGGAGGTCGTCTCGCCTCCGGACATGACGAGAGAAGGGGGAAGGAGGAACTCCCCTCTTCCCGAGAATCCCTTTTATGTGTCGCACAAGTCGCTATTGTCCCCCTACAAGATTATAGAAGATTAACCCGTCACTCAAAATTCGCACAAAAGCAGCCGCTTCGGTGGCTGGAACGACTAGGCCATCCTCTCGACGTCAGCCTCGCCGTAGCTTTGCTCGTCTTGAGACGACCTACGTCACGATTGCGTTGGATGTCACGTGCTCTAAGCTGGGCCTTCTCCGAGCACTTGCCAGAGTGGACCGTTTATAACGAAAAATACAGCCACCAGGATCAAAATACAAACGTGCGATTGTCATTTACGGATATTGTGGATCATATTCAACCTATTTTTGAACACGACGGGAATATTTCAAATTTCGTTAATCGGACACGCAATCATCTCCGGACGCTGTTCAACCTGATGCACTGCCCGGTAGCACGATTGAACTGCTCCCGCACCCCACGGCGTTTTCACAATTAACGTCGCTTTTACGGGGTCGCAACTCGATAGGTAGCCCTCAAAGGTTCCTAACGTTATCGTTGCATGCGACGCTCACTGACTTTTGGCCGGAGTCGATCGCGGGTAAACGGAACATACTAAAATCTAGTTGCCGAAAACCGTGCTCACGCCAGTCCTCTGTCCCTTGATAGCGGGAAGGAAAGACGGAGTAAAAAGGAAATCATTTCGACTCACTCAGTTTTCCTGGGGCGGGGGCCTTTGTTCCGGGGGTCGCTTGGTCCACCTGATGGCTACTGGTCCGTCGACGCGGCGACGAAGGGCACCATCGGCGGTCTCCGCACCCTCGCTAGGCTGGGACCGGTGTTCGTCGCAATCACCCGCGCTGCGTATTCTAGCAGTGGGGGATGCAGGCACAGCGCATTTTCTCGCTCCGAGATACGCTTTTAGTTTGTGCGCTGACGGGATGTCCACTCTGGGTGGGCCCCGCGAGCCGTCTCGAAGGCAAAAAGCTGCACTTGCTTCTTGTTGCGTCACCGTACTTTGTTCGAGAACGGGGTTGACCTCGAAAAGCGCAGGTGCGCTCTTCCCAGCAAAGTAGGCTGGCGTCGTCCCGAAAGGGAATGCCTCGGACGCATTCCGGGCGTTGAGTCACCTCCGTTTGGGAAGCGAGCTCGGCTGAAAGACACTTGTCATTGTGTCCGTGTGTGGCTGACGTGGCCACTAAGCCGTTGAGTGGCATCGGGTGTCGGGCGTTCGCCTCTCCCTTTGTCCACCTGTTTGATCCTTGGCCGGAAATTGACCTGGTTCGCTATCTTAGCGAAAGGAGATGGATGCTGCTGTCTTTGCAGTCCATGGAAAGCCCCACGTTGGGCGCCAAATGTGGGATTCCCCTTTGGGGGGGTACCACTTAGAAACACAGAAGGTTCTTTGGGTCCGGATAAAGACGTGTTTATTGACTGAAATGCCAACACGCTTCGCTCTTAAATAAGAAAAGTCTGGGCGCTGGCTCATTTGCCAGTATCACCCGGTCGGTTTCCCGCGCTGCCGCATTAGACAGATTCACGGGAAGTCGGAGGCCCACAAAGAAAAACCGAGCTCCGTAGAGCCAGGGCCTCCGCCGACGAGAGCCCCTGGCACTCCTTCGGGGCCAGCTTATGTAGCCTCGGAGAATGGACGCGCCCGGGGAGGCCACTAGCAGTCGCGTCCATTATAACTCTCAAGGGTGTGCCGAAGGCGCGTTCACCCAAAATGGGCAAGGGAGAGCCGGCCCCTTCGGGGAATTCGGCCTCGTGGTTCCTTGTATCCGGGATGCCGCCGCCATTGGTGACGACGACTCCCACAGCCTGCTCGAAGCTAGACCTAGATAGGGATTAGGGAACCCCAAGGTTCCCACAACGTTCATCCGAAGTTGTTTGGTTTCTCAGCAGACGACAGCCGGTTCCGGTGGGTGGTCCTTGCATTTGGCGCTGTGACACGAACTCTCCTGTGACATGCTGCCATGTGCCTCGCTCTGACATTCTTACTGGGTCGCAGGAGCCGTAGCCTCCACAGTTCGCCAAGTTATTGTGAAACGGAGTGTAGACTAAGTTGTCTGCCTATGAAAGTAGCCTTGCCAGCATCATATATTATGTATGAAACGGTGTATACTTCGAGAAAACAAATAAAGCCATCCAACCTTTCCCCTGATTGTGTTTGTTCATTAGTGAAACTTGGTTCAGTGAACTTATATACATTTCAGCATTAGCATGGACATGACAGGTAAGGTCAATTACAGGTGCTTTAGAGCAGTCCAGTTTCCGAGTGGCTCATGCAAAGAAGCTGACATGGTACTACCCGAGGAAAGAGACGAGACATCCTTGACAAATCTACTTCAGCCGCAAAGCACACCAAACTGAATATTGGCGTTTCTAGGAAATTGGAATCAACCAAACAATTCTGTGGAAAGGCACACCACGAACAGCTTTGGTGTGAGGGTGAGCCCTATCTGCAGCGACAATACTGGAGCCTCGCATGCCACCATCACTAACACATGCAAGTAGTCACTCAGTGGCTGGCGTCCTTGGGCATTGATGAAGCAAGGAAAGATTGTCAGTGAGTGGACTAGAAATGTGGATTCAAATGGGACTGTCTTGACATTCTTCACAATTGCTGTATGACCACCATCTGTTGGAGTGTTTCTGGATGTCAACAGCCCATCTGGGACCATCTGGGACCGATGGGAACGAAAAGGTAGACAAGGGACACACAAATGCACGTCGGACACTGACAGCGTCGAAAGGTGTGGTTCGAAGATACCTTGCGCGACACATTTTGCAGAAAGACGGCATCGACACTTCTTTGGCAATTCACTCATACTGGCTAACGTGAAACGGCAAATTTGTGCTGTCCGAGTTGGTTCACTGTATTACACGTAACGATTAGATTCGGTGTTAGGAAGCTCATGCAATATTGCTTTGCTCTGTCGCGGACTGTTTAAACATTTGTGGAGGACGGAAAGCGTTTCCTGTGATTTCAGATAAATCTTCAGATAACTGGCAACTCTGATTTTAAGCCACAATATGAACAAGTGTCGTTACTCTGAAGCGTAGCTTATTTAGTGCACTACATATAGAAGAACATGGCGTCTGAAATCTAGCTCAGTGCTGCGCTGTTCCGCCATGATCTTCCCTAGTGCCACTAAATAAGCTACGCTTCAGGGTAACGACACTTGTCCATATTGTGGCTTAAAATCATGGCTGCCAGTTATCTGAACATTTATCTGAAATCACAGGAAACGCTTTACGTCCTCCAGGATTGTTTAAATGCTTCATGACAGAGCAAAGCAATATTACACGAGCTTCCTAACACCGAATCAAATACCGAGGAAGTCGCACTTTTGAATCATGACGATCGGCAGTTGCGTTTGCTCTGTACAAGCATCAAGATGGCGGCGCACACAGCAATATTAAGAAACACTTTTATTTATTCTTTTTTTTCAGAAGCGCGTGAAAGAGCGTGTCTTGGCACACGTTCGTGGTGCTGACTGTGCTATGGCGACTTTTTTTTTCGTCGATTTATTTGAATTTTACTTGTGAGCGCGTGCTGTCGGTCGGCATCGGATACTACAAAGGGTGGCATCACCCTAAGCAGAAGGACATTGAGGCACCCTACATATTAGGATATCTCTGTTCAACCCTGCACGATCTTAGGGTGCTTACGAGCAACGCTTGTAGCGTATGCAAGCGTTTGGCTACGTGCGCTAACATAGCACACACAAAAAATAGAATCAACAAAAGGATCGCCTTCAGAGCCTTATCAGGCCTTTCGCTAGGAGTCTGCTGATGACTATACTCTGCTTCAGCTTGTGTTGTACTGCAGGAAAGGCTACAAGCACGAGCTCCTTGCTCTAGGACATATCTCGGTAACACAAGCTCGCGTACCCCAAGGGCAGCTGCTATGAGCTCGCGCTTCTAGCCTTCGCTGCGGTACAACATAAGGTGAAACGGAGTATAGTCAGACTTTTTGCAACATTCAAAAAGTGCCGACCAACGGAGCTATCAATTGTAATTCTGTTGTGTCTATGTTTATACAGCGGGAAGTTAGTCAGCTCTGAACGGCATCTGGTGTCTTCGTTGGAGATGAAAGACAGTGCAGTACACCGCTGCTTGTCTAACGACTTTAACGTGCATCACGCGATAGTGGCACATGACAGCACGCCGGTACGACGCTCATCCAGATTGAAACGGGAAGAGGTGGTGGATTGAATTCACGATCAGTGAGCTTTACAGCGCGAGCTTCCGCTACACGTGCTACCGATCCACGAGCAACGAGACATCGCGGTCGAATTCGAGCTCGAGAGAAAACAACAACAGCAACAGCAAGAAAATCTCCGGTTTGAGGCATTTAGTACTAGTGTCGCCATCTCGTTTAACAAGTTGGAAATAAAATTAACAGGGTGATTTTATTTATACAAATACGCAAAGACAACAATGTTTTGCTTTCTCGTCATGGTCTTAAAATTAAGATTAAAGGCACCCCTAGTACGTACGACCAAACGTTTTGTCACGTTTGTCTTCTAAATATTTGTATTTTCAAAAATGTGTCAAAACGCGCTAAAAACAGTGAAATGGTCATACTTCTGGATTTTATTAAAAAACTCCAGCGCTCTAAAATAAAAATCTAAGGGCCGTGCAACCTTCATTACGTTATCATAAGCAACCTCCAAAAGAGTGAATACTATCGTGCAGTCCTGAAACTCAGGTTTGTGTAGCGAAATTTGCCCATTCAGTGACGAGCGGTTGAATCCCCTTAATATTTTCTGGTGTAGCTTCAGCTTAGCTAATTACGGTCACTTTCCAAAGTCGCATGAACAAATAGACAAGTTCACATTGATTAATGCTGAACATCAGCGTTGCACATAGTCACTGCCTCAAGCACCGACCTTAACACGCAGCTTTGTTACTATTTACAGCAAATGCGACCGGACACAGCTGTAAAAACGCAAACCGTATTTGTAGCTTAATTGCATTTCAATGGAAGTAGTGTAACCCTAATACTTTTAGGGGACACCCTCAACAGCTCTGCGGGTGACGTGGTCACCTGCATGCGTTTGATGGCCTGGACCATTGGACTTTGGAAGCATGTCCCAGACACCAAGACCTGCCAGGAATGGTGATAAGCAACTTCTACAATTCCATCAAATGATACGCCAACTGAAACACTCAAAGGTTTAGAAAGTCACTGCCTGCAACTCATACAGAGTTAACCCTTTGAGTGCCCTTTTTTCCTCCGCGCATGTCAAACACAAATTTTGGTCACATGCGGAAAAACTGCAACATGCTTTATTAGGTATATTTATTTATTCAAGACACTACCTATGGGCTCAAAGTAATTGATGTCTGCATGCCTCTAACCTAGAATAGTTTTCTCGAATTATATTTTTCGAATTGGAATGGAGAGTGTGCTGGTAAATAATAATGGGAAGAACATAAAACACAAGGACGAACAAGACGATATGTGATTCATGTTCAGTGAAAACAGTCATAATGTGTTACAAAATTAACTGCAAATTTCATCGTGCACATGATGATGGCATGCAATTATGTTTATAAATGTAAGCATTGGGCGACACTTTACAGAATAAGGAAAGCAACGGGGTAAAATGCGACGCAATGGGACGCAAAACACGAATGCAACACCTACGCCAAGGCGCGGAGGTGAGAACGAAGCAACAAGTTGAAGCCACCTTGTGGTGGCCGCGTCACACGATTCCAAGATGGCAGCACCCATGCAACGGAGGCTGAAAAGGTCTATACTTTTCGAGACATGGCACTATGCAAAGTGGCACCCCGGCCCTGCACCCTGGGGTCATTTTTTTCGAGCGGACTTAAATTACACATTTTCATTCGGACCTGGGACTTTCTTATTTAGTTCGTTACTAATTTTCAGATCTCGGTGTTCTGCATAAAGCGAGAGGTTGAACAACAAAGATTCGCCTTTCTGAAACGACGAAGGAGCAAACCGAGAACACAAGTCCCCTAAACAAAACTTTTCACGCAAGGTCAACGGTGTAATTACGAGACAAAACATTGCACTACCTGTAAAAATAAGATTCACAGCTCATTTGGGAGAGGTAGGAAGCAAGTCGAAACTGGGGCCTGCATGAAAGCCTGCCCAAGTATAGACCAACTCAACTCTTTGACGTAGTCGGCACTGCGCATGGGCAGCTGCTTCGCTTCTCCCGTATCTGGTCTGTGCACATGTGCAGTACCCACACCCGGTGTGGGCAAACGAGGGCTTGTTTCTAAACGCCACGTTGGTGTATACTTTCGGGTGGCGCTCAGAGTGCCAAGCCATGGCTCAGTTCAAGTTATGCCAGGTTCCTGGTTCAGAAGTTTGCGTCTGAGAGTGACCAAAGCGCGTCAAGCGTGCTGGTAACCACTTACGACGAGAGAATTCACACTGGCATCATCTGTCGGGTGGCCCTAGACCCCTTCCGATCTGCACATCAATAAAAGTGTTGCAGCGTCTGCGGGACAATGTCTACGCACTGTCCACAAGCACGGTCGCTCGTAACATTGGCAGAATTATTTCAAACCCACGGTGAAAGGATGATGCACCATAAAATGAGGAAATATGCATGTATCCGAAGAGTTCTAGGGCCACCCAATAGAAGCCGCAGTCGACACCACTCATACGCAGATGGGTGAACCAGCCTTAACGCACGACTGCGACGTCTTAGAAACACCTTGCCTTGGAGAAAGCTCTTGCTGCCAGGTGTCAGGGCGTACACCCTGTTGCTCCAGTTCTCCTCGTCGTGGTCAGAGCACAAGGTGCGTCGATCAATCAGCAGCACCCGCTTGTCGGAGAAGGCCTCGGCCGTACCTGCGCCGGACATTCGGGGGACGAAAGTATGAGAGGTCGATGCTGCAGCAGAGCTGCAAGATCTCCGAGGGAGGTCTAACGATACAAGCGTTTTACAACAAGTACCGACAAGAACTGCGCATTAGTATCACGTACGATAAGGAAAAGGTTACTGTTGAACAGTGTTGGAAAGGTAATATACTGTCAGCGTCACAGTTGAGTGCTCCAAAAATATGTCAGACTTCTCGTTTTAACAATTGGGGTGTCATACACCATATGCTCAAATCTCCCACGAAGCGGAAAGTGTGATCAAGTGGGCACCGAACCCGTGTTCTGACAAAGACTTGTGCATAAACAACAACTCATACAGCGTGTCCAAAAGAAAATTTACTGCATTTTTTTCATTGCAAAAATTAAATATACATCGCCAAACACTCATTCTCCGACCAAATGTAGCGTTAGCAGACCAAACCTCATGCTAAAGTTTCAGCCCTAATTCTGTCACCTTATTTAAAAGTTCCGAGACTTTCTGAGGTTTTCATGGGGAAATGGGGTCCATTTTCGTCCGTTTTGGGTAACTTGCGTCGTACAGCTCCATGTATTTGGGAGCTCCGTCGGCCAACATTTTCACACTGAAAATTTTAGAAAATCACTTATAACTTTTTAATGAGATAACGCTTAGTTCTGAAACTTTGGCATCTGGTTCGAACCGCTGGCACTACATTTGGGCGGAGAATGAGCATTCGGCGACCCGTAGTTCATTTTTGCGGTGAAAAAACCCTGTAACTATTTTAGTGGGACACGCTGTAATTTATGCGGAGAGCAAGTCGTCTGCTTCTTGCGCTGGGGTTGGGGTGACGTCAGAACGACGGGAATTCTGATTGGCTTTGATTGGAAGGATAGCGGGTAGACCTCAATGCTAGATGCCTTGAGGTCTGCCCACTATTTTTCAACCAGCCAATCAGAACTCGGCGTTTTGACATCATCGCAACCCCTGTGCCAAAAGCGGACGAATTTGCGCTCTTGAGAAATTTCTCGGAAACTCAAAAAAGGACGAGAGCGGTTTATGATTTTTTTTCCTGCGGTAGCAACCGCACGACGTGGAGTATTTGTTGGTTCCGTCCAGTTGCCCGATCTCTCCATTTACGTCGGTAGTAATAGTAATGTTAATTTTGGTTCGAGAGAGCTGTGGCGCCGTAGATTTCGAATATCTCACCGAGCGCGCAGGCGAGAGCGGCGCCGGCAAGACCAGCGCCCGAGATGACCACGTCCCACTTCTGCCCGACCAGGGCGTCCACGTCGTCCTCGTCGCTTTCCGAAGACGTGTCGCCGGCCACGCCGCTACAACACCGCCCGCCTCTGCTGGTCACGCTCAGCAGCCGCGTCAGTTTGAAAGGCAGCAGCGAGGCCGCCAGACCTCGACCCAGTGCCGGCATGGCACGAACCCCGGGAGGTTTCCAAACCGAAACAAACCTAGCTCTCCTTCAAACTCGGCTTACTTTTCTTTGTATTTTGTATCGTGCGAGCGGTCATGTGCCGAGGGACTGCTGAGCGTCTCGAGAAACACTAGAAATACACGAGTTAGTATCGATTAAATATGAGCATTTGCGGTAGCGTTTGTAACACCACGACCCGCAAAGACAGCTCAACCTTTTCCCCCTACCTACAGGGGCGGCCATTTAAACAATGTGAGAAACGCACTAAATAATAGTTTTCGGTTCAATCTTTATTATACATATAAAATACATTTAGCTAATATTAAAATGCTTTATGGAAATGCGTCCACGCATTACATTTTTAGTAAAATAAACACACATTTGCTGCGGTCTCGCACTTGTTGCTATGGTAACCAACCGTTGTGTTTGCGTATTCCATGCCCCCAGAGCCGCATGGTCAGCGCCCGCCAGCGCTCGCGCTGTTTACACCGAAAGCGGGCGTCGTTAGCCGACAGTACGACCAGTACGACTGACGACAGTACCAACAGCGGCACGTCGACACTGTGAGGTACCCGTTCTGGTCCTATTCAGTTTTCAAACGGCCATGCTGCCTTCCCGCCGCCCCAGCGACGACCCCGGCAACGGAAGAATGAAGCTGGCCGAACGTCGCCGCCTCGTGCTCGGTGACGTTCATATTTCGCTCGAGACACGAGGGAGGTACTCCGACGCATCGACGAAATATATGCCCAGCTGTTGGCGCTGACCAGCGGGGACGGTGACGGTGCAAAATTGAACGGCGCTGCGGCACCCTCGGCCGCTAGTGTCTCGCCCCCACCGACAGAAGACAGCGACGCGTCCTTCGACGGCGACGCCACCCTGGTTCCGAGTCCTCCACCCCTGGAGCCGAAAGGTCCTTCCCCGTCCCTGGTACATCTACGGGACATCGTGACGTTCTGGAGACGTCCAGGGGACCTTGTGTGCCGTTTGGGCCCGTTCCGAGGGCTCGGACTCGGAGCACCGGTCGCAGATGCGAAGGCAAGCAGGCGGCGTAAGTGACTCTCTCTCTCAGAGGTAATGCATGGTTCGATAGGCGCCTTGGGGGCGCCCATGGGACATTGAGACGTCCATAGGACATTGGGTTGTTCTGAATCTATACGCTCGGAATGTATGAGTTCTTGAAGCTAATGAGCTAGCTGCTCTCAGCAGCAACGAACTCTATCATCTATGAGCGCAGTAAATGCATCTCTTAAATTTAAATTTTGTTTTTTGAATATTTTTTTTTTTGTAATTGATTTGGCACGTTTGCTGTTCCCCTCGCTTCCCACAGGCTCGGCGCCCCACCCGTTGCTGCTGGTGCCGCGGCTCCTCAAGAGGCGGGGTCCGTCGAAAAGAGGCACGGCAGCAGCCGCAGCGCGCGCCTCCTGCGGCGAAGAAAGTGGACGCGGCCCGAGGGACCAGTCTGCCGTTCCGCGCCAAGCCTCTCCCGGTCCGTATCTTCGCCGACACATACAAGCAGCAGAAGAAAGCAGAGGAGGAAGTGAGGCAGCTCAGGTCAAAGGTATGCATCTACTACTACTCCTCCGCCGACACCTCTTGTGTCGGCGGAGGAGAGGTTGACTGGTTAACACCATATGTTAACCCACCGTAGCCTCGGAGCACGGGAGCGAAAGCTTTCGTTGCAGAACCCAGTCATTCTGGGCTCGATCCCTGCCTGTTCCAACCTGGACGGCCAAGTGTCGTACCAGTGTGTGGTCGTGTATTGCAGCTACGTGATGCAGCATTTGACTCCAGGCTAGGGGTGATACCGCTCTGGCAACATTTTATCTGTAGTGAAGATGCTGGGTGTTCATTATGGCTGAATAACTTCCATACATTCATACAACGAATCCTGGTGGGGAGCATTTTAAGGATATTTATTTTCTACAATTTGCAAATGTGTGTGTGGTGCTAGATGGGGGTGGTGGGGGAGGTAGGTGTTTTGATCATTGCAAGCCCAGGTTAGTATGAGAAGGTGTGCTGCTACAAATGTGGAATAAGGCGACGAACTGTCATTTCGTCTCAAAGATCCGTTGTATTGCTGTTGCCTCAGCACATTTTTAGGCATCAGTTTTTTTATAAATAAAAAAAAAACTTGGAATGGTGATATATATTTAGCCCATGCTCGTTGAGCGTAGAAAATTCTGGACAAGCAGTGGCGATTCTCCTGGCATAGCACTGTTTGCCCATTTTTGCAATATATGTTGAAAGAAGTACTTCTTACAAGCAGGCATGAAAAATGGCATTGCACGTTCGAGGTGCACGCACACCAGGGCGCCTTGGCGAACCGTTGGCATTTCTAGCGGACCCAATTTATTACGCTTGTGCTTGTCCCATTACAGGACGTTTATCGGCTACGGGGTCGAACCTCTTTGTACGTATTGCTGCCTCGATAACTTAGATGCAAAGCGACGGTCATCGGATCTCCAGGTGGAAGGTTCGAATACCGGTCAAGCCCGCTTTAGGGCAGGCTTTTTGCAAAGAATTCTCCGTGTAACCGAGTTTTCAGTTGCACGTCGCGAGATCCCCAGGTGGTCGACAATCAATCCTCTGTCCTTTGAAACGCTGGGACGTTGTGGGTTTGCCACGTGAAACCCACTTTTAGTTGTCACTGCATATTGAAAGCGTTGTGGAATAACAGGTGCATTACAGATCCGTCGATGTCTCTGCAGGCACGGGCCGAGGAAATGCTGAGGTGCGCGGCGGTGCCTTTCACCACCAGAAAACCTATGTTCCAGCGGCAGTGCTTGGACCCAGTTCCGAACGTTCCTGTTCGCGAGACTCTGTCCAGAGCTTCGCAAAGGGCACCGCCTGCCACCGACCCAATCCAGGGACACTGCAGGAAGGCAAGGAGAAGCCACAGCTGCCCCAAGCTTGACCAAAGGACTCTTCCTGAGAGGCCAGTGGAACCACCGCGCGCGAGCACGCCTGGGAAGATTAAGCCGAACACCACTGTGCTGCTTCGCCAGCAAGCAGCCCTGTAAGTGCACTGCAGCTTTAGGCTGGTTCACACGCTTGCAGCTGCTCATGACCGAGTGCGATAAAACCTCTTATCCCCTGCGACCAGAGAACACACTGGTGACATCTGCATGTGTACCCATGGAACACTTGCGATTTCTGTTATTTCTGCTTTTTAGGGATGCTGTAAATGTATGTTTGATCTCAGCAAAACCTTTGCTCTAGTGAAATGCAGTTTCAGAGCCACCTCATAGATGCTGCCAGTGTGTTCCCTCAAGAGATCGGAATAACTCTGCCGTCAGCGAACTCTGATGTGTGAACTGGCCTTTACAGCCAGACATTGTAGAGTCAAGCATCCAGCTTGACACTGCGCACCTTAAGGGTAACTGCAAAGAAAAAAAGGTGTATATTTAAACAGCCTAATTAGGACAAGCATGTAACAAAACAATTTTTCCACCAAAAACAAAATTTTTTACATCTATTTATTTCCAGGACTGATTTTAAGATTTGCAGCTATTTCACCACGTTTTGAATCGCGGCCACGAAAGTTGCTATATACACGTCACGGAGTAGCTGCTATGCGTCACGGGTGACGTATACCAGCCAATCCGCGTGTCGAAAGAGCCGGGGTTTCAAATGCGGAGAGGTTGGGACTCCGACTAAGTTGGCGTCCTGTGGCGTAAAGATTGCTAGAAAAAGTTTGCTGTTTCGTGAAGATTTGTTTTGTGACATGCTTGTCCCAATTAGACTGTTTAAAAAAACACATTTTTTTCTTTGCAGTTACTCTTTAAGACTGCTTTGCACATTTGAATTTGTAGAGTGACCTTGTGCATTGAACCTTTGGGCAACTACTTACGACGAGAACATGCTGGCATTGCTCAAGCCTTGGACCATGTCCAATATCTGCATATATTTATTCATAATTATTTGATCATAGGTTCAAGTGGCGATTTTTTCATAGGCAAGGCATAAATTTAATGTCTCAAATAGTGTAACACTTCCAGTGTACTTCAGAAAATGAATGCAGATTGGGAGCTTTGCAGGATTACAGTAAGGGTTTTTTCAGGGGCGTTTTGGATCATTTTAGAGAATAAGAGGGGGAGGGGTTGACCTTGAACTCCCCACGTCCTCTCATCTACGCCGCTGCACAACTACCCAATAGATAATGCCCATGTTTTCCTCGTCGTAAGCAGTTGCCAGTGCGGTGCGTAATTCTGCCAACTCTAGAGCACTGTACACATCTGTACCAACCTCTAGAATCTGCACCATCAGTAGAAAGAGGGCCTGCAACACCGAGAATCATGAATGATTATGAAAAAGTGTCTGGATTTTGATGTTCATGCATGCACGAAACCCTACCTATATGCAGTCTTGGTCGTATGTTTCTTCGCAGAGAGCGGCGGAGGGAAGAAGAAAGGCGAAGGGACGTGGAGGAGCAGCGGGAACGCGTCCGAACCCTCCGCAAGTCCAGAGTGGAGCTCCAGATGCGGGCCCTCGAGTGCTGCCTTCCCAGGGCTCGCAGCAGCGACTCCATCAAGGACAGGCTCAGGGCACATCGGTCGGTTGGGCTGTCGCTCCTGGAACTTGTCCTGTGCTGCTGTCTTTCCCATGTTCAATCGGAGAATGTGTCTAAGGCTGCTTTTTGCGAGCTCTCGAATCTCTTCATGCGGCCATTGAAAAGGAACTTATGCATGGGGACAGAATCGAAAGAAGCGGTTCCTGTGACCCTTGCATGTCGTGTCCTGGGACCATACGCATCATGCATATCGTGTCCTATGGTTGTGTTCTAGAAGAAGGTGGTTTGGCTTCCAGGATGGCAGCCATGCAGCGTCTCGAGGACTACCGCCAGGAGCTCCAGGACATCCAGGATCGCGTCTCCAGCAATCCTCTGCTGGTGGAGCGACAGGCCCTGGTGAGTGGTGCTATACAATTGCTTGCATGAGTAAGAATTTGCCATATCGCGACTCCAGCGACCTAGGGGACGCCTGTCGGGCAATATGGCGGTCGAATCCAGGTCGTGCTGTGCCATGTGCCAGCTCAACGCACAACGCTGGGGCATCAGCGAGCGGGTGGACTCCAAATGGTTCGCCCCGCTTGTTCATTCTCCACGTTTCGAACCTGCGGCGATGTGTTGGGGGGCAAGCGAGCTTCAGAGGCTTGACTTTCTTGGAGAAACGAGGGAAGGACTGCCCACTGTCCTTCCACTGTGCTGATGAACGTTGAGAGCCCCAGAATCGTCTGGCTCAGCGCCGGTTCCATAGGTCGCGTGCAGAGCAACCTGGGTCACAAGGCGATACTACGGTTACGACACAGACACCGGTAGGAACTGTTCTGTCGCGCAATCCACCGACAACACATGCGAACACGGAAGCCAGAAGACACGAGCAAAAATCGCGAAAGGACCTGGTCCGGCCAGTTCAGTGTTTTCCCGCTAGGTGTCGTTCGTTTTGCTGAGAGTCGCGAATAAATGCCTTGTAGTCCATAAATGTGAAACCTGTAGGTTCAAAGGGACAGCCAGGTCGTCGGCAAGAACTGTTCTACACTCGCGTTGCGTACCTCTCCACAATCCTCGCCGAATGCTACGAGCTATCTCAGCACAATTCAGCACTGCAAAAATGTTGTGTGGCTGTGTGCCTCTGTACCTCACTGCTCCCCTCCTAGAGGTCATAGAATACTCGCGTGCCTTTAGATTGGCCTCCATTGGCTCGTTGTGTTGTCGGCAGTCCATTGTAGGATGCAACCGATTACAGTGCAAATGTCGTTGCGATGTATAGAGTAACGTCGCTTCTCTACGAGTCTTGTCCGAGACTAGCGTATTCCAAGCTTTGAGACTCCTCAAAGTTTTGCTGGTGTTGAGGATGGAATCGGGAATATTCTATGTAGCCTGTGCAAATCCTTCATGCTGCAGATTTCTTGCTTTAGAGGCATCTGAGCATGCTTGAGTGGCACCATCTGTCGGGTGGCCCTCTAACACTTCTGAACTTGTATCTTATGCACCGATTCATCCTCCTGGTCATCACCTCCGAATGAATTCTGACAGAGACCCATTTCTCATAAGCAGTAGAGGTTTGATCTCGCAAAAATGCTGCAAAAGCTCAAGTCTAGTTAAACGGAGATGGGTTCCAGAACCTCTCGATAGACTGCACCAGCGTTTTCTCTTGTCACAACCTGTTGCAAGGGGTGCGTAGCAGTCGGTTAGCCGGCGTGTGAATTAGCAAAATTTTAAGTCGCTCATTTGCCTATGAAATTGGTTCAACACATTACATAATCAAATCTGAATCCAGTAAACCAAATTAAGTCACAATAATGTGCTTCCTCTTGAAGTTATGGATTTGTCAAATTTTGTGAGGACTTTCTTTGGCAACACCGAAAAAGTGACATCAAATGTTGCTCCCGTCGGGTTAGTTTGATGGGGTGAAGTGAATGCGGAAGACGCTCACACCAGCAATGAAACATGCAAAATACTGCGTCTTTCTTAGGACTGTCCGCCTCGAATGCAAGTTGTACGGCCAGGTGATGTCTTCCCCAGTTGTGAGCGCAGTGAAATATAAATGCTGGTTTTAGGCTTTCGCAACCTTCATTCGCTGCATTCTTTTTTTTTTCAATGACTTACTCTGGCGTTACATGCTTCGAGCGAATGCTGAAATGTCGTGTTTAGCTTGGGTGCCTAAAAATGAACGGCTGAGCTCCCATTGGCGAGGCTTTAGGCATATTACCGTATTTACTCGCACAATGAACGCACTCGCTAATGAACGCACTCCCAGCGCTCTCAAAATTTCGACTTTTTCACTCGCGTACATACGCACCCACAGCTCGGACGTCAAAATTTTGACCCCCTCCTCCACGCGCGCTAAATGAATGCACTTTTATCCTGGTGCAGCGAGGTCGCAAATGCATCTGCAGCGGGAGCGAACAAAACGCCTTGTGAAGGTGGCAGAAAATAAAGATCCAACGAAGCAAAAGCATAAGCGCAAAAGAGATTTTTTTTCTTTTTTTTTTTGCACAGCGCAGTTTGGATTTTGGGTTGTGCGCCGCGCCAAGGAGTTAAGAAAGAGAAGTGGAAAAGCTCTCGCCTAAAGCGAAACAAACACAGCTTGCGTAAAGGCGGCAAAAAAAATCCACGGAACCAAGGAAAAAGAAAAAAAAGCTAAAGCTTTTTTTCTTTGCACAGCAAGCAGGTTGGTTGCGTAGGTCGCGCAAGAAGATGGGAAAAAGAAGCGGTGAAGCCCTCTGCCTAAGCAAAGCGCACATAATGAAGATCCTGCCCTCGCCTCCTCCTCGCACTTTGAAAGAGAAGCGAGGAAGCCTTTGAAATGAACGCACTTCTGATCCTGGTGCAGCGAGGTGCGAAAGCATGGGCAGCGTGGCCAAACAAAATAACCATGGAAGGCGGGAAACAAACAAACAAACACAAGGTGAAAAAACATGGAGAGGGGGCTTTTTTTGCGCATCGCAGTTTGGCTTTGGAGTCACGCGCCGCGCGAAGAGATAAGTTACGATTTTGCGGATAAAGGTCCGTTCATTTGTGCGAGTAAATATGGACGTTAGGGGCCTTAACTCGCGTAATGAACGCACCCCCAACTTTGCCTCGATTTTCGGGAAAAAAGTGCGTTCATTATGCGAGTAAATACGGTAGAGTTAGCGATGCATTACCGATATTCCAAGTTGCGTTACTGCATTTCTCCCTCGTAGTACGGGAGCTCCAATGCCTCCTGGAACACCAGTACCGAGCGAAAGCTGCACGAGCTGGGCCTCGACCGGCACTTCCTAGAGTTTAAGGCGGCGCTGCACGTCCAGAGACGCAGGTCGGGGTCGCTGGACTCTCGCTCTGTGGCGTCTGGCTCATCTGCGGGGTCGCCACAGCGTTCCGGGCGGAGACGCCTGCCGTCGGATTCGATGCACGCCCTAGTAGTGCGTCCTTGCTCTCTTCGGGCCGCTTCCGACGAACAGAGCGACACGGAGAGCGCCCGCGGAAGTCACATCGACCTCTCCCAAGCGTCTGGAGAAAGGGAGAGTGACCGGAAGTCTGCGGAATCTGCATCCGGTTCCAGCATCCGCACGCCAGCTTCGACTTGATGTGGCAACTTCCATCTCTTCGTACAATTTTAATTTAGTAATTTGAAAGGAGGCGGGGTCCGTCGATAAGAGGCACGGCAGCAACCGCAGCGCGCGCCTCTCCTGCAGTGAAGAAAGTGGACGCGGTCCGAGGGACCAGTCTGCCGTTCCGCGCCAAGCCTCTCCCGGTCCGTATCTTCGCCGACACATACAAGCAGCAGAAGAAAGCAGAGGAGGAAGTGAGGCAGCTCAGGTCAAAGGTATGCATCTACTACTATTCCTCCACCGACACCATCTTGTGTCGGCGGAGGAGAGGGTTGACTGGTTAACACCATATGTTAACCCACCGTAGCTCGGAGCACGGGGAGCGAAAGCTTTCGTTGCAGAACCCAGTCATTCTGGGCTCTGATCCCTGCCCGTTCCAACCTGGACGGCCAAGTGTCGTACCAGTGTGTGGTCGTGTATTGCAGCTACGTGATGCAGCATTTGACTCTAGGCTAGGGGTGATACCGCTCTGGCAACATTTTATCTGTAGTGAAGATGCTGGGCGTTCATTATGGCTGAATAACTTCCATACATGCATACAACGAATCCCAGTGGGCAGCATTTTAAGGATATTTATTTTCTACAATTTGTAAATGTGTGTGTGGTGCTAGATGGGGGTGGTGGGGGAGGTAGGTGTTTTGATCATTGCAAGCCCAGGTTAGCATGAGAAGGTGTGCTGCTACAAATGTGGAATAAGGCGACGAACTGTCATTTTCGTCTCAAAGATCCGTTGTATTGCTGTTGCCTCGGCACATTTTTAAGCATCAGTTTTTTTAATAAAAAAAAAAAAAAACTTGGAATGGTGATATATAATTTAGCCCATGCTCGTTGAGCGTAGAAAATTCTGGACAAGCAGTGGCGATTCTCCTGGCATAGCACTGCTTGCCCATTTTTGCAATATATTGTCGAATGTAAAGAAGTACTTCGTTACAAGCAGGCATGAAAAATGGCATTGCACGTTCGAGGTGCACGCACACCAGGGCGCCTTGGCGAACCGTCGGCATTTCTCAGCGGGCCCAATTTATTACGCTTCTGCTTGTCCCATTACAGGAAGTTTATCGGCTATGGGGTCGAACCTCTTTGTACGTATTGCTGCCTCGATAACTTCGATGCAAAGCGACGGTCATCGGATCTCCAGGTGGAAGGTTCGAATACCGGTCAAGCCCGCTTTAGGGCAGGCTTTTTGCAAAGAATTCTCCGTGTAACCGAGTTTTCAGTTGCACGTCGAGAGATCCCCAGGTCGTCGACAATCAATCCTCTGTCCTTCGAAACGCTGGGACGTTGTGGGTTTGCCACGTGAAACCCACTTTTAATTGTCACTGCATATTGAAAGCGTTGTGGAATAACAGGTGCATTACAGATCCGTCGATGTCTCTGCAGGCACGGGCCGAGGAAATGCTGAGGTGCGCGGCGGTGCCTTTCACCACCAGAAAACCCATGTTCCAGCGGCAGTGCTTGGACCCAGTTCCGAACGTTCCTGTTCGCGAGACTCTGTCCAGAGCTTCGCGAAGGGCACCGCCTGCCACCGACCCAATCCAGGGACACTGCAGGAAGGCAAGGAGAAGCCACAGCTGCCCCAAGCTTGACCAAAGGACTCTTCCTGAGAGGCCAGTGGAACCACCGCGCGCGAGCACGCCTGGGAAGATCAAGCCGAACACCACCGTGCTGCTTCGCCAGCAAGCAGCCCTGTAAGTGCACTGCAGCTTTAGGCTGGTTCACACGCTTGCAGCTGCTCACGACCGAGTGCGATAAAACCTCTTATCCCCTGCGACCAGAGAACACACTGGTGACATCTGCATGTGTACCCATGGAACACTTGCGATTTCTGTTATTTCTGCTTTTTAGGGATGCTGTAAATGTATGTTTGATCTCAGCAAAACCTTTGCTCTAGTGAAATGCAGTTTCAGAGCCACCTCATAGATGCTGCCAGTGTGTTCCCTCAAGAGATCGGAATAACTCTGCCGTCAGCGAACTCTGATGTGTGAACTGGCCTTTACAGCCAGACATTGTAGAGTCAAGCATCCAGCTTGACACTGCGCACCTTAAGACTGCTTCGCACATTTGAATTTGTGAGTGACCTTGTGCATTGAACCTTTGGGCAACTACTTACGACGAGAACATGCTGGCATTGCTCAAGCCTTGGACCATGTCCAATATCTGCATATATTTATTCATAATTATTTTATCATAGGTTCAAGTGGCGATTTTTTCATAGGCAAGGCATAAATTTAATGTCTCAAATAGTGTAACACTTCCAGTGTACTTCAGAAAATGTATGCAGATTGGGAGCTTTGCAGGATTACAGTAAGGGTTTTTTCAGGGGCGTTTTGGATCATTTGAGAAAAGAGGGGGAGCGTCAACCTTGAACCCCCACGTCCTTTCTATCTACGCCGCTGCACAACTACCCAATAGATAATGCCCATGTTTTCCCTCGTCGTAAGCAGTTGCCAATGCGGTCGTTCACTCGTACACACATCTGTACCAACCTCTAGAACCTGCAACATGAGTAGGAAGAGGGCCTGCAACACCGAGAATCATGAATGAATATGAAAAAGTGTCTGGATCCTGATGTTCATGCATGCACCAAACCCTACCTATATGCAGTCTTGGTCGTATGTTTCTTCGCAGAGAGCGGCGGAGGGAAGAAGAAAGGCGAAGGGACGTGGAGGAGCAGCGGGAACGCGTCCGAACCCTCCGCAAGTCCAGAGTGGAGCTCCAGATGCGGGCCCTCGAGTGCTGCCTTCCCAGGGCTCGCAGCAGCGACTCCATCAAGGACAGGCTCAGGGCACATCGGTCGGTTGGGCTGTCGCTCCTGGAACTTGTCCTGTGCTGCTGTCTTTCCCATGTTCAATTGGAGAATGTGTCTAAGGCTGCTTTTTGTGCGCTCTCGAATCTCTTCATGCGGCCATTGAAAAGGAACTTATGCATGGGGACAGAATCGAAAGAAAGCGGTTTCGTGACCCTTGCATGTCGTGTCCTGGGACCATACGCATCATGCATATCGTGTCCTATGGTTGTGTTCTAAAAGAAGGTGGTTTGGCTTCCAGGATGGCAGCCATGCAGCGTCTCGAGGACTACCGCCAGGAGCTCCAGGACATCCAGGATCGCGTGTCCAGCAATCCTCTGCTGGTGGAGCGACAGGCCCTGGTGAGTGGTGCTATACAGTTGCTTTCAAGAGTAAGAATTTGCCTATATAAATACCTTGCGGTCCATAAATATGAAACTTGTAAGTTCAATGGGACAGCCGGGTCAGGTCGGCAAAGGAACTGTTCTATACTGCGTTGCGTACCTCTCCACAATCCTCTCCGAATGCTACGAGCCATCGCAGCCAATCCAGCTCTGCAAAAATGTTGTGTGGCTGTGTGCCCCATACCTCACTGCTCCCCTCCTAGAGGTCATAGAATACTCGCGTGCCTTTGGATTGGCCTCATTGGCTCGTTGTGTTGTCGGCGGTCCATTGTAGGGTGCAACCGATTACAGTGCAAGTGTCGTTGCGATGTATAGAGTAACGTCGCTTCTCTAGGAGTCTTGTTGTCCGAGACTAGCGCATTCCAAGCTTCGAGACTCCTCAAAGTTTTGCTGGTGTTGAGGATGGAGTCGGGAACATTCTATGTAGCCTGTGCAAATCCTTCATGCTGCAGATTTCTTGCTTTAGAGGCATTTGAGCATGCTTGAGTGGCGCCATCTCTCGGGTGGCCCTCTAACACTTCTGGACTTGTATCTTATGCACCATTCATCCTCCAGTCATCACCTCGAATGAATTCTGTCAGAGACCCATTTCTCATAAGTAGTAAAGGTTTGATCTCGCAAAAATGCTGCAAAAGCTCAAGTCTAGTTAAACGGAGATGGGTTCCAGAACCTCTCGATAGACTGCACCAGCGTTTTCTCTTGTCACAACCTGTTGCAAGGGGTCGTAGCAGTCAATTAGTCAACGTGTGAACCGGCAAAATTTTAAGTCGCTCATTTGCCTCAAAATTGGTTCACCACATTAATGAACAAATCTGAACTAGTTAACCAAGTTAAGTCACAATAATGTTTTTCCTCGAAGTTATTGATTTGTCAAATTTTGTGTGAGACTTTCTTGGCAACACCGAAAAGTGACATCAAATGTTGTTCCCGCCGGGTTAGTTTGATGGGGTGAAGTGAATGCAGAAGACACTCACACCAGCAATGAAACATGCAAAATACTGTGTTTTTCTAGACTGTCTCGCTCGAATGCAAGTTGTACGGCAGGTGATGTCTTCCCAGTTGTGAGCGCAGTGAAATATAAATGCTTGTTTTGGCGTAACCTTCATTCGCTGTTCTTTTTTTTTTTTTTCGATGACTTTTTTTAATTTGGCGTTACATGCTGAGCGTTTTGAAATGTGTTTAGCTTGGGTGCCTAAAAATGAACGGCCGAGCTCCCCATTGACGAGGCTTTAGGCATATTAAGGTTTAACGATGCATTACCGATATTCCAAGTTGCGTTACTGCATTTCTCCCTCGTAGTACGGAGCCCAATGCCTCCTGGAACACCAGTACGAGCGAAAGCTGCACGAGCTGGGCCTCGACCGGCACTTCCTAGAGTCCAAGGCGGCGCTGCACGTCCAGAGACGCAGGTCGGGGTCGCTGGACTCTCGCTCTGTGGCGTCTGGCTCATCTGCGGGGTCGCCACAGCGTTCCGGGCGAGAGACGCCTGCCGTCGGATTCGATGCACGCCCTAGTAGTGCGTCCTTGCTCTCTTCGGCCGCTTCCGACGAACAGAGCGACACGGAGAGCGCCCGCGGAAGTCACATCGACCTCTCCCAAGCGTCTGGAGAAAGGGAGAGTGACCGGAAGTCTGCGGAATCTGCATCCGGTTCCAGCATCCGCACGCGCAGCTTCGACTTGATGTGGCAGCTTCCATCTCTTCGTACAATTTTAATTTAGTAATTTGAAAGGAGGCGAGGTCCGTCGAAAAGAGGCACGGCAGCAACCGCAGCGCGCGCCTCCTCCTGCAGTGAAGAAAGTGGACGCGGCCTGAGGGACCAGTCTGCCGTTCCGCGCCAAGCCTCTCCCGGTCCGTATCTTCGCCGACACATACAAGCAGCAGAAGAAAGCTGAGGAGGGAGTGAGGCAGCTCAGGTCAAAGGTATGCATCTACTACTACTCCTCCACCGACACCTATCTTGTGTCGGCGGAGGAGAGGGTTGACTGGTTAACACTATATGTTAACCCACCGTAGCTCGGAGCACGGGGAGCGAAAGCTTTCGTTGCAGAACCCAGTCATTCTGGGCTCGATCCCTGCCCGTTCCAACCTGGGCGGCCAAGCGTCGTACCAGTGTGTGGTCGTGTATTGCAGCTACGTGATGCAGCATTTGACTCTAGGCTAGGGTGATACCGCTCTGGCAACATTTTATCTGTAGTGAAGATGCTGGGCGTTCATTATGGCTGAATAACTTCCATACATGCATACAACGAATCCCGGTGGGCAGCATTTTAAGGATATTTATTTTCTACAATTTGCAAATGTGTGTGTGGTGCTAGATGGGGGTGGTGGGGGAGGTAGGTGTTTTGATCATTGCAAGCCCAGGTTAGCATGAGAAGGTGTGCTGCTACAAATGTGGAATAAGGCGACGAACTGTCATTTCGTCTCAAAGATCCGTTGTATTGCTGTTGCCTCGGCACATTTTTAGGCATCAGTTTTTTTAATAAAATAAAAACTTGGAATGGTGATATATAATTTAGCCCATGCTCGTTGAGCGTAGAAAATTCTGGACAAGCAGTGGCGATTCTCCTGGCATAGCACTGTTTGCCCATTTTTGCAATATATTGTCGAATGTCGAAAGAAGTACTTCGTACAAGCAGGCATGAAAAATGGCATTGCGCGTACGATGTGCACGAGCAACAGGGCGCCTTGGCGAACCGTCGGCATTTCTAGCGGGCCCAATTTATTACACTTCTACTTGTCCCATTACAGGAAGTTTATCGGCTATAGGGGTCGAACCTTTTTGTACGTATTGCTGCCTCGGTAACTTGGATGCAAAGCGGCGGTCATCGGATCTCCAGGTGGCAGCTTCGAATACCGGTCAAGCCCGCTTTAGGGCAGGCTTTTTGCAAAGCATTCTCCTTGTAACTGAGTTTTCAGTTGCACGTCGAGAGATCCCCAGGTCGTCGACAATCAATCCTCTGTCCTTCGAAACGCTGGGACGTTGTTGGTTTGCCACGTGAAACCCACTTTTAATTGTCACTGCATATTCAAAGCGTTGTGGAATAACAGGTGCATTACAGATCCGTCGATGTCTCTGCAGGCACGGGCCGAGGAAATGCTGAGGTGCGCGGCGGTGCCTTTCACCACCAGAAAGCCCATGTTCCAGCGGCAGTGCTTGGACCCAGTTCTGAACGTTCCTGTTCGCGAGACTTGTCCAGAGCTTGGCGAAGGGCACCGCCTGCCACCGACGCAATCCAGGGGGACTGCAGAAAGGCATGGAGAAGCCGCAGCTGCCCCAAGCTCGACCAAAGGACTCTTCCTAAGAAACCAGTGGAACCACCGCGCGCGAGCACGCCTAGGAAGATCAAGCCGAACACCACCTTGCTGCTTCGCCAGCAAGCAGCCCTGTAAGTGCACTGCAGCTTAAGGCTGGTTCACACGCTTGCAGCTGCTCACGACCGAGTGCGATAAAACCTCTTATCCCCTGCGACCAGAGAACACACTGGTGACATCTGCTGTGTACTCATGGAACACTTGCGATTTCTGTAATTTCTGCTTTTTAGGGATGCTGTAAATGTATGTTTGATCTCAGCAAAACCTTTGCTCTAGTGAAGTGCAGTTTCAAAGCCACCTCATAGATGGCGCCAGTGTGTTCCCTCAAGAGATCGGAATAACTCTGCCGTTAGCGAACTCGTATGTGTGAACTGGCCTTTACAGCCAGACATTGTAGAGTCAAGCATCCATCTTGACACTGCGCACCTTAAGACTGCTTCACACATTTGAATTTGTGAGTGACCTTGTGCATTGGACCTTTGGGCAACTACTTACGATGAGAACATGCTAGCATTGCTCAAGCCTTGGACCATGCCCAATATCTGCATATATTTATTCATAATTATTTGATCATAGGTTCAAGTGGCGATTTTTCATAGGCAAGGCATAAATTTAGTGTCTCAAATAGTGTAACACTTCCAGTGTACTTCAGAAAATGTATGCAGATTCTTTATTCCATGATTACCCCGCAGTGCCCGAGGGCGTTACAGCAGGGGGGTTACAAGGATGAAAAGAACACGTCTTCATTGAAACAGCACACTTGCTCTTCAGACAGCCGATTCCACTGTGCAATTGTTCGTACAAAAAGGAGTTTGCAAACATGCATGTCCTAGCGCGGTACTCTCTAATTTTAAGACTATGATCATTACGACTAGAAACATGATAGGGTTCTTTTAAGTAAGTCTCGCTATTTATTCCTGTTTTATTTTTAATTATTGAGTATAAAAATTTTAGTCGCAGTTTTCCCCGACGTACGGAAAGTGGTTCCCAGTTTAACATTTTTTCATTTCTGTACAGCTTTCTTTCCTCCCGTATTGTCCAAGAACAAACCTAGCCGCCCTGTTTTGTATTTTCTCCAGCTTATCAATCAACGTTTTTTGGGCTGGGTCCCAGACAGCACATGCATACTCTAAAATGGGTCTAACACATGTTAAGTAAGCAGTTGTCTTTAAGTTAGGTTGTGAGCATTTTAAGTTACGTTGTATAAAATTCATTGCCCTGCCAGCTTTTAAGACTACTTCTATGTGGGCATTCCATGAACAGTCAGATGACAATGTGACACCTAAGTATTTGTACGTAAGTTCCTTGGTTATAGGGTGCTAAACATTATTGGAGACGTTACTAGTGCTCTTTAATCTATGTACAGGTATTTACAGGAGATGTGCTCTTGCAACAGACCGGGCATCGGCAGCTAGTTGGGGTAGGCCATCAGTTCCATGATTTTCTCGTGCGTTGTTCTCGAGACTGTCTGTTGGTTGTCGTCGTCGTTAGTCCGACACCAGACGCACACGCGCGAACAAGATGTGTCTGAGATGCAGCATTCCTCCCTCCTTAAGGTGAATATCGGTCAACAGGTTTCTTGGGTCTTGTCGACCGCCGAACAGCTGGGACGGCCTCGTCTTCCGCTGCGTCAGGCTGCGCTGGTGCGGCTGCATCTTGATGGGGTGGTTCAGGCGTCTTGCTCACCGGTGGTGCAGGTGCCGTGCTCTCTCTTGGACGAATTTGGTCCATGTGCCGTTTCAGCTCTCCTGCTGACGTCTTGACCGTGATCATGCGGGAACCCGTTGTTTCTTTAACTGTCCCCGGAAGCCACTTTTTCCCCTTCCCCAAAGTTGCGTGCCCAGACGGAGTCGCCAGGGCAAAGCTTACTCGCAGTATCTCCCTCTGAGCAGAGAGGAAAAGAGACAGGAGGCGGAAGGGCAGGTATCCAGGCGGGAGCGGATTTGGTATCCTAAAAGCCGCTGGGACGGAGATCTTGCATCCTCCAATGGCGTCCTACGGTAGTTGAATAGCACCTTTGCGAGGGGCATAGACAAACTACCGGTCTGAAGTTTCTTGAGACCCTCCTTGATGGTGCGTACGGCTCTCTCCGCGAGGCCGTTCGATTGTGGGTGGTACGGAGCTGTGCGCAAGTGTTTCACGTTGTTGTTGGACAAAAACATGGCAAACGCTTCGGATGTAAACTGAGTGCCATTGTCACTCACGATGGTTCTCGGTATGCCAAACCGGCTAAAAATCTCGCGTAATGCCGTGATTGTGGACTCGGTCGTGGCATGTTGCATAGCGATTGCCTCTATCCACTTCGAGTGCGAATCCACCGCAACCAAGATCATCGCACCGTTTACTGGACCAGCGAAATCCAGGTGAACACGCGACCAGTTCTCCTGAGTCAAAGGCCAATTAACAGGAGTCTTCGCCGGCGGCATCGACCTTGCTTGTACACAGGTGTGGCAATTGCTCGCCAGACGTTCGATCTCACCGTCAAGTCCAGGCCACCACACGATTGTACGTGCGACAGACTTCATTGCTGAGGCACCCTGGTGCGTCTCGTGCAGAAGCTGCAGCATCTGGTCTCGTGCGGGCTCAGGAACAATGACTCGGTGGCCCCAGTAGATAAGACCTTGGACTACGGTCATTTCTAGCCTCCTAGTAACATACGCTTGCATGCGTGGATCAGACACTTTCCTCTCCCGAGGCCAACCTCCGAGAATGTAGGACTTCACCGTACGGAGGACCTCATCCTTCAAGGTCAGTTGGCGGAGCACTTGTGACGAAAGATGAGTATTGTCGAGCTGTTGAAGCGAATGGACATACTCAGGTAGCTCATCGGTTGCTTCCTCGGGAGTCTCCAGTGGAAGTCGACTGAGTGCGTCGGCGTTTTGGTTGTCTGGCCCAGGCTTATACTCTATCCTGTAGTTGTAAGCTCCCAGCAGCAAAGACCAGCGCTGAATCCGAGCCGCGGCCATGACTGGTGTCGGGCGGTCCTCACGAAACAGTCCAACCAAAGGCTTGTGATCTGTGACTAAAATAAACGATCGACCAAGCAGATAGTCGCGGAACCTAGACACTCCGAACACCAACGCCAATGCTTCACGCTCGAGTTGAGAGTAGTTTCTCTCGGCCTTTGACAGTCTTCGGGATCGGAACCCAATTGGCTTGTCTATATTTCCAACGCGATGCGACAACACCGCTCCTATTCCGTACGGCGATGCGTCGCACTCCAGGCGCAATGGCTTCGCTGGGTCGAAGTGCGTGAGCATCTTTGCTTGTCGCAGTGCTTGTTTTGACTTCTCGAATGATTCTTGCTGCTCCGGACCCCAGGTCCAGCGGCGATCCTTGGCTAGAAGGTCGTAGAGTGGAGCGAGCAAAGTAGCCATGTTCGGAAGAAACTTGCTGTAGTATGTTAGAAGCCCGATGTAGGAACGTAATTCGCTTACGTTCTTAGGACTTGGAGCCTTCATCACAGCATCCAGGTTCTTCTCCAGAGGCTGCAGTCCGTCGCTGCTGATCTTGTGTCCCAAGTAGAAGACTTCTGGCATCCGGAAGGTGCACTTGTCCTTCCTTAACTTGACGCCGTTTTCTCGGAAGCACCTCAGAACCGCCTTGAGGCTCTTTCCACCATCTTCTTTCTTTTCTGCCACCAGGACATCATCCAAATACGCCTGCACGCCTGGAATACCCTTCAGCATAGTCTCCATAGTACGCTGAAAAATAGCGGGCGCGGAAGACACTCCAAACGGCAGACGGTTGTAACAAAACAACCCTCGATGGGTATTGATGACCGTCAGTTTCTTAGCCTCTTCGTCAAGGGGAATCTGATTGTAAGCGTCGCGAAGATCCAGCGTGCTGTACACGTCTCCCTCGTTGAGAGCGGCGAAGAGGTCATCAATCACAGGTAGCGGATATTGCTCTGTAACGCATGCCGCGTTCACGGTTAGCTTGTAATCGCCGCAAATTCTGACTGACCCGTCCTTCTTCGTAACCGGCACGATCGGGGTTGCCCACTCTGAGTGTGCCACCGGAGACAGAACGCCGTTCTTCACTAGCCTGTCGAGCTCGTCAGAAACCTTGTCCCTCATAGCATACGAAAGAGGTCTAGCCCTGAAGAACTTTGGAACCGACCCCTCCTTGACATACAGGTGTGCGGGTGGAATCTCGAACAGTCCTAGCGTTGGCTCAAATACCTCTTCGTACTCGGTCAAGATTTTATCCAGATCCTCCCCTTTACATTGGCTTTTCGCGTTGGACACACTGAGAACAGGAGTCCCCAAGTTGTTTAGTGCTTGGATCAGGTCTCGGCCACACAAACATGGTCCTGGCCGGCGAAGTACAGTCATCGACGCTGTGACAGTCTTGTCGGCATACGAAACAGGAAGCGTGAGCTTACCGGCAATCGGCAGTGGCCCCAAGTAGCAAGACAACTTCAGGGTTGACTTCTCCAGTCTTGGCCAACTCTCCCTGTGCTGGTTGTAAACGTCCCAGGATATCACGCACACAGGTGATCCCGTGTCGATCTCCATGATAATGTCGACTCCGCCCCAACAGAACTTGCGCCGAACTGGACCGACGATCTTGTTCTCCTCGATCGGATTTTGTTTCAGGGACAGCAGGTGCGAGGAGAATGCTGTGTCGCCGTCCTCAGCGGAGTTTTCGGTTAGTGCGAACGTCCTCTGTTGTCGCTTGCCCTTAAAGCGACACATTATTGCGATGTGTCCCTTCTTTCCACACTGGAAACACTTCGCATACTTGAACGTGCAGGCCATCTCGGAGTGTTCCTTGCTGCCGCACCGTTCGCACGCTAGCGATGGTCCACGTTCTTCCTTGCTGTACTGGCGTGACGGTCCCGGTCGTTGCTTACCCGCCAGTTTGTGCAGTTCCGGCTCTGACTTCACGTCTGAAGGCTTCATGAGCTTGACACCTTGTCTCGCCGCCTCCGCCGCCAGCACGATGTTCTCAGTTTCCTGCAATGTCAACTTGGGCCTGGAAAGTAGTGCCTTCTGAACGTCGGTATTTCGAATTCCGCACACTATCTTGTCTCGTAGCATGCGGTCTAACATGTCGCCGAAGTTGCATTTATCGGCCAGCTGCCGAAGTTCCACGATGAATTGCTGAGCCGACTCTTCCTCTTTCTGAACCCTCGTGAAAAATTTGAAGCTTTCAGCTATCTCGTTCGGTCTCGGTGCGTAAAATTCTTCAAGAATTTCAATCGCTTGAGAGTAGGTTAGTTCTTTAACCTTCCTTGGCGCGCAACGCCCACTCAAGACGTCTATTGCTCTTGAGCCCAGTGCCGAAACGAGAAGCGCTCTCTTCTTTACATCGTCCACGATGCCGTTTCCCTCGAAGTAGGACTCAATGCGGATAATATACGAAGTCCACTTATCTTTCGTCTCGTCGAACTGTGGTACTTGGTACGTCATCACCGCAGACTCGGAGTTGCGTCCGTTGACTTCAGAGGCTGGTTCGGTACTCGTCGCCATTGCTAGACATTATTAGAGACGTTACTAGTGCTCTTTAATCTATGTACAGGTATTTACAGGAGATGTGCTCTTGCAACAGACCGGGCATCGGCAGCTAGTTGGGGTAGGCCATCAGTTCCATGATTTGCTCGCGCGTTGTTCTCGAGACTGTCTGTTGGTTGTCGTCGTCGTTAGTCCGACACCAGATGCACACGTGCGAACAAGATGTCTGAGATGCAGCATACGGTTATTATTTATAATATACTGAGATTCAATTCTCAGTATATTATAAATAATTGGGAGTGTAGCAAGGTTCTTTGGGGTTAATAATTGACAAGATACAATGTCCTTCGTTTTTCTTAAAAACATGTATTTACAAAAGAAATCAAAGAGTTCATATGCTTACAAAAAGAAAAAAAGAAAACTTAGTTAAAGAAATGAAAGAAATGGAAATGCAACAGTCACCATGTCTTTGAACAACCGTGCGCGGCAGCGGGTCTTGTGTCTGGAGCTGTCCTTGTCGGCCCACGGGTGTGGCTGGCAGTCAAGAGCGGGAGTGGTTGGCTTCCGTCGATGACCCCAAGAGTCACCGCACCGAGTGCTCGCGCAGTAGGAAGCCAGGCAGCGTAGATCTCTATGCGCTGCCCTCGCTGGAACAGGCTGCTGGTCAGACCGCAGGAGCGAGGAACCGATTGCCCTGGTCGATGGTGTCGTTCCGACCCAGCACGTTCTCTCTGGCCAGTCCTTCGCACGCTCTCTGTGCACGCACTCCCCATCTCTTCTCTTCTTCGTCGTCTTCCCTTCTCCCTCCGAGCCGATCCATGGGTTGGCACACCCTTCTTCTTTTGCAGACGGAGTCACATCATCACAGGGAGCTTTCCAGGATTACAGTAAGGGTTTTTTCAGAAACGTTTTGGATCATTTCAAAAAAAAAAAAGGGTGGGGGGGTCAACCTTGAACTTCCCCCCCCCACCTCCTTTCTATCTACGCCGCTGCACAACTACCCAATAGATAATGCCCATGTTTTCCCTCGTCGTAAGCAGTTGCCAGTGCGGTCGTTCACTCGTACACACATCTGTACCAACCTCTAGAACCTGCAACATGAGTAGGAAGAGGGCCTGCAACACCGAGAATCATGAATGAATATGAAAAAGTGTCTGGATCCTGATGTTCATGCATGCACCAAACCCTACCTATATGCAGTCTTGGTCGTATGTTTCTTCGCAGAGAGCGGCGGAGGGAAGAAGAAAGGCAAAGGGACGTGGAGGAGCAGCGGGAACGCGTCCGAACCCTCCGCAAGTCCAGAGTGGAGCTCCAGATGCGGGCCCTCGAGTGCTGCCTTCCCAGGGCTCGCAGCAGCGACTCCATCAAGGACGAGGCTCAGGGCACATCGGTCGGTTGGGCTGTCGCACCTGGAACTTGTCCTGCGCTGCTGTCTTTCCCATGTTCAATCGATGTCCACCAACCTGAGAATCTGTCTAAGGCTGCTTTTTGTGCGCTCTCGAATCTCTTCATGCGGCCATTGAAAAGGAACTTATGCATGGGGACAGAATCGAAAGAAAGCGGTTCCGTGACCCTTGCATGTCGTGTCCTGGGACCATACGCATCATGCATATCGTGTCCTATGATTGTGTCCTAAAAGAAGGTGGTTTGGCTTCCAGGATGGCAGCCATGCAGCGTCTCGAGGACTACCGCCAAGAGCTCCAGGACATCCAGGATCGCGTGTCCAGCAATCCTCTGCTGGTGGAGCGACAGGCTCTGGTGGGTGGTGCTATACAGTTGCTTGCAAGAGTAAGAATTTGCCTATATAAATACCTTGCGGTCCATAAATATAAAACTTGTAGGTTCAATGGGACAGCCAGGTCGTCGGCAAAAAAACTGTTCTATACTGCGTTGCGTACCTCTCCACAATCCTCGCCGAATGCTACGAGCTATCTCAGCCAATTAAGCACTGCAAAAATGTTGTGTGGCTGCGTGCCCCGTACCTCACTGCTTCCCTCCTAGAGGTCATGGAATACTTGCATGCCTTTGGATTGGCCTCATTGGCTCGTTGTGTTGTCGGCGGTCCATTGTAGGGTGCAACCGATTACAGTGCAAATGTCGTTGCGATGTATAGAGTAACATCGCTTCTTTAGGAGTCTTGTTGTCCAAGACTAAGCGTATTCCAAGCTTCGAGACTCCTTAAAGTTCTGCTGGTGTTGAGGATGGAGTCGGGAACATTCTATGTAGCCTATGCAAATCCTTCATGCTGCAGATTTCCTGCTTTAGAGGCATTTTGAGCATGCTTGAGTGGCGCCATCTGTCGGGTGGCCCTCTAACACTTCTGAACTTGTATCTTATGCACCATTCATCCTCCAGTCATCACCTCGAATGAATTCTGTCAGAGAGCCGTTTCTCGTAAGTAGTAAAGGTTTGATCTCTCAAAAATGCTGCAAAAGCTCAAGTCTACTTATACAGAGATGGGTTCCAGAACCTCTCGATAGACTGCACCAGTGTTTTCTCACGTCATAACCTGTTGCAAGGGGTCGCAGCAGTCAATTAGTCAAACGGGTGAACCGGCAAAATTTTAAGTCGCTCATTTGCCTTGAAATTGGTTCAACACATTATTTAACAAATCTGAACTAGTAAACCAAATTTAAAAGTCACAATAATGTTTTTCCTTGAAGTTATGGATTTGTCAAATTTTGTGAGACTTTCTTGGCAACACTGAAAAGTGACATCAAATGTTGTTCCCGTCGGGTTAGTTTGATGGGGTGAAGTGAATGCGGAAGACGCTCACACCAGCAATGAAACATGCAAATACTGTGTTTTTCTAGACTGTCCACTCGAATGCAAGTTGTACGGCACGTGATGTCTCCCCACTAGTGAGCGCAGTAAAATATAAATGCTGGTTTTGGCGTAGCCTTCATTCAGCTGCTTTCTTTTTCTTTTTCAATGACTTAATTTGGCGTTACATGCCGAGCGTTTTGAAATGTGGGTGCCTAAAAAATGAACGACCGAGCTCCCCATTGACGAGGCTTTAGGCATATTCAGGCGTAACGATGCATCACCAATATTCCAAGTTGCGTTAATGCATTTCTCCCTCGTAGTACGGAGCCCAATGCCTCCTGGAACACCAGTACGAGCGAAAGCTGCACGAGCTGGGCCTCGACCGGCACTTTCTTGAGTCGAAGGCAGCGCTGCATGTCCAAAGACTCAGGTCGGGGTCGCTGGACTCTTGCTCCGCGGCGTCTGGCTCGTCCACAGGGTCGCTGCAGCATTCCAAGCGAGAGATGCCTCCAACCGAATTCGATGCCCGCCCTAGGAAAAAATTTTTCTCTTATTTTTGGAGGGGAAAGTTTTTTTCCGTCCTCCCATCTTCGAGACAGGGAGGGGACAAAAACGCGCTTCCACTCTGGGCTTGCTAGGGGCTCATCCGACTCGGTGAACCTCCTCTGGGGGACCTTGAGTTGGGCGATCGATCGCTTTCGAGGGATGGAGTTTAGGCTCAGGACCGGAGATGAATCGGTGGACGTATTCATGTGGTGCGTGCTTCGTTGTGCGGACCATGTGTATGTTCCGACCACCATTCGTGAGCCGACAGTCCTGTTGCAGGGTAGAACTATGCCCGTTCTCTCAGAGGCCAAGGAGGTCTTCCGGATCTTGATCGGAATGTCTCCGCGGTCTAGAGAGATTGCACTTCCTCAGCTCGTCAGTGGCGTACGTCAGTTCATGCGTGAGCATGGACTGCAGTCTGTTCTCTCGGTGAGAGATTTGCGCGGCGCGGTGACGGAGTCTGAACTAGTGGAGATTGAGCAACTGTTTCGTGCGCAATTCCCTGTGACGCCGTGGAGGCGTCGCTGAGGTCAGCGGTTCCTGAGGGAAAGAAGGCCGGATACCACGTAGAGGATGGCTTTAACGTCATGCAGTTCGCCTTTACCCCGGTTGGGGTTGGCGGATGCCGCGTTGTCCGGCAGCAACGCGCCGGCTTGTGTAACATTGTTGTGATCGCAGACAGTCAATGTGTAGTGTACGTGCCTAACAGGCAGGCGCCCTTTGTTGATGGGGAGCGCCCCGCATCACGGACAGCACTCTAGTCATGACGGAGACCGAGGCTGCCTACTATTTGGATCCCTCTCGTGTTGAGGAATTCTCCAAGTAGCAGATATTTGGTTCCGGGCTCTGGAGGCGCAGAATGTCTGTGTACGCATTGCGGAGTTGTCCGCCAGACTGACGCAAATCTTCGTCAGGAGATGGAACCTGGCCAAGTTTGAGGCCTGGTGCCCAGAATTCATTGAGACGGGCAAACAGCGTGTGGCGTACTTGCGCATTGCGCAACCCCACTCTCAGCTGTCCGCCAATCTCAACTGGACGTACCTGGTTCGCGCGGTCGCTGAACGTCTGCTCCCCGATATGGCGTTAGTGGGCAGGGAGGCCTGACTGCCATCCGTACCAGATGTGCTATCTGGCGTCGCATGGCTTGATCGGGGTCCCTGTCTACGACGCCTTCCGTGAGGACATCGGCCTCAGCAGACGAGAGAGACGTTGTCATCCTCTCCCATGGACATGAGCGTGCCAGAGTTCTTTCGAAGATCTGACGGGACATGCATCATGCATGTCCCTGTGCATAGTTGCACAGGGACTCTCGCCCTCGCTACTCTCGCCCCCGACCGCCAAGTAGGCATATCCGGTACGGGCGACGAAAAACTATCAAAATGTTTCAACCTGCAAGTAGTAAAACAATAGAGGGGAGAAAAAACGAGAATGGGTGGCGGTTACGCTTTTCTCCTAAATGCATTCTATTGGCGTGGCGACGGCAAAACAATGTTTTCGCCCATATTGGAAGTGGCGACAATTCAAGATGGCGGCGCCCTTGAAGAAAGGGTCTATGCAAACAAGTGCTGTATGCAACTTTTTTTTTAAAAGACAAAATTGTGCAAAACTTTTAGACTGTTTGTAAAGCACCCTATGCATGCAGCAGTGCAGGTAGTGTACAAAACCTGTTTAACTTGCTGTCATATTTTTTAATTTTTAGGTCGTGGTAGCTACACTAGTACAGTCTGTGCAGGTGATATACGGCCAGGGGACATGGTATAGGGGACTGGTAGTCACAATGTGCAAGATAATTTTAACTTTTCTTGCTACCTTTCGTTAGTCAAATACAAACCTTTAACTTAATGCAACCTAAAAAATAATTACCGAATTTGAGTTAATTATCCAGGTATTGTAATGATTATACCCCTATATTAGGTCTTCCTGGCCATAAACCTCGCCTGCACAGACAGCATTACTGCATTTCGCTGCTTTTTTTAAAATCGGGACCATTTAAAAAATTCTTGTATAACCCGTTCAGTGTCCAAATGTTCAGAACAGATGTATGTAGACAAATATATGCAAAGTTCTTTGTTGATGTTTTTTGTGCTTGTTCTGCACGAGTTTTTACAAATTTTAGCTGACGTTTGGTGAACAAAGGTTTCCAACAGATGTATATATGTGCAGTATTTTTAAGTATAAAACTGATCTATGCTCCTTTAGAGATGTTTTATTGTACATGTAAGTAAATGACACTGATCTATTCTTCTATTGAGTCTGTCTTTATTGGGAATGTATCCGACTGGCACAGGCATATACATATCGGGCATAATCCTGTGACAGGCGTTTTGCAAAAATGGTGTTGATAAGCAATTTCGCCTAAAGGTTCAAAATGACAAGCCCCCCCCCCCCCCCTCTTCCCCTTTTCCATTCCCGTCGGACGTCACGCGATGTCCGACGGAAAAAGCATCAACCACGCTATCTGCGGCATACGACTCGCTCCACTTCCGTCCAATTTTTTTGTTTGTTTCTGTTTTTGTTTGCTTTTTGCCAGGGGGAATTTTTTTTTTCTTTGTCGAATTTTGCCAGTGTTCTCTATGGGGGTCTTGAGCATGCACATCACGGTCCGGCCAGCCACTCGCAAGCTCTGTTGGCTTTCGGTCAATCGCTCAAGGCCTCCACTGCTTTTAAAGTCCCAAACAGGGAAGGGCTCTGTTTGAAATCTTACCCAAATAGAGCCGAGCTGCAACGACGGGTCGTGTCACGTGATAACACGGATTGAGCGACGCTGGACGCGAATGGGTTTCTCGAACCCACCGGTCTTAAAACAATAGGGTCCTATTGTTTGAAGACCGGTGGCTTCGTTGGCTTACGTGGTTTTTTCCGCACCGTGTAAACTTGCCAGGATATGTCCGATGTTGACAAGGCAGAAAAAAGCACCGTGCTCCAAGAAACACGCGGTGCAATATACTGCGTGCGTCACCAATGTGGTGTACGAGATTCCGTTTAGTTGTGGCAGAGTCTACATTGGGCAGACTGGGCGCTGCTTCAATGATAGAGCGCGAGAACGTAATTTATGTGTGCGCAACAACGCGGGGGGCCATCTCGCTGACCATTGTAGGCGATGTGGCTGTAAAGTGTAAACCTGACCTGACTGGCACAAAGTTTCTAAGAAAGGCAAAGCAAAAAACGGAAAGAGAAATTATAGAGGCATTCTACATAAAAAAGAAAGAAAACAATTGCGTCAGCGCTCCGTCTTTGTATTTGCTTCAGAGTGAGATGGTGTTTCTGGAAGGTTGGCTCTGATTGTGGCGATTGAATCCGATGTGGTTTGGGCAATGTGTATATATAGATGACAATGGTCTTAATAAAAAAACCAGTTGAGAGTGAAGCGCCTGTCTTGTCGTCAGTGTTTCTTTATTGTCCTCGTTTGTTCGCGCTTTTTAACCTTTTATTCAGTAGGCTTCGTTGCGTTTCCAAAGGAGCGCAGCCTTTTTTCTTCTTTTTTTTTTACTTTTTCCTTAAGTAAATTTGCTGTTTTCAAATTAAAAAAAAAAAAACTCTGGGCAACGTTGCACAAAATCGTAGCGCGATAGATTAACTAAGAAACCGAATTTTGCGGTCGAGTTCAAGAGCCTGACCGCTATCTGACACGCCCTGTACATTACTGTTCAAAGCGTCATTGTGGACAGGGCTTGATGCGCGCTTTTTGAGCGAAATGTTTAAATTGGGCGTAAACAACACGAGAATTAATAGATTAACATGTTACACACCATTACCTTTCTGTAAATTCTTTAATTTGGTTTGGTCTCTAATAGCAATTTCTGTCGATGCTGCAATTTCAACATTACCGCTAAAACCAACCTTTAAAAAGTAAATTAACAGTTTTATTTGATTAGCCAACTCGCTTTTTCTTTTCTTGTTCGAATTAAAATGGGAGCTGAGTGTGCAGGCGAGCTGGTCGATGTTGATCATGTTCGAAGTTACCCGAGGCCGAAGCTGGTAAAAGATGGGAAACTTGGTAGAAGAAAAAGGACGCAGGAAAGTAACAATTGTGACGTTCATTTCCTGTGTCCTTTTCTTCTAAGTTCCTGATCTTTTGCCACAGTCTCGGGGAATTTTCAACATTATCAACCATGTGTGTATGCGTATATATACAGGGTATTTCGTTAGACTTTATAAATTTGTTTAAAAAAAAACAAAGCCGTGAAAACTACTTCCGACGCAGACGTGGTCGAGTCACGTTCATTCCCAAGAAAGGAGGCAACAAACAACGATTGAGTGACTACCGCCCTCTCACTGTAACAGCTGTTGCATACAGGGTGTTTGCAAACATTCTCAATTTGCGCATATCCTATTGGGCCGAGAGTACTGGCGTTCTCACGGATACTACAAAACTTTTTTCGAAAGGATCGTCGGCTTGATGACAACGTATTCATCCTGACGCAGTGCATAGAGATCTCGCGGGCGGAAAAGCGGACCCTCATCTGTTGCTTTCTAGACGTTGCTAAGGCATATGACAGTGTCCCCCATTCTTTGATGCTACAACAACTTCAACAGCTGAACATGCCTGAACCTTGGGTAGGCTTAATACAGCGACTATATGATGGCAATCACGTGATGGCAACGTTCAACGGGGTCGCCTCTTAAAGACGTTCTGGTGTGCAGAGGACTACGTCAGGGCTGCCCGCTGTCACCTGTTCTTTACATGCTCTACACATCCGATATAGAGAGAGCACTAGAACGCACGGGCGTTGGCCTTTCCCTGCAACACACTCTATCATGGAGACGTCAGTTGGCGGCTTCCTGGACTCGCTTTTGCAGATGACATTGTCCTTATGGCTGATAACGTGTCAGACATGAATGTGCTGCTCAACGCCTGTGAAACAGAAGCGGCTCGACTTCGACTACGGTTCAATGCCAAAAAGTCGGCAATGGTCCTTTTCTCCGGAGACATAGAGGGCCTTGAATCCCTTACCATTCAAAACGCTGTGCTCCCTGTTAGTACCAAGTACAAATACCTCGGGGTGACACTAACTACTTCAGCAGATTATCTGGCAGAACACCACCAAAACCTCAAGACATCGGCTCTGAGAAAGCGCAATGTGCTTCATCGAAAGAGCCTGTGGAGCTGCGACCGTTATTTAATTACCCGAGAACTGTGGAAAGCTGTCGCTGTGCCAGGCCTCACTTTCGTCAATGCTGTTACATGTGTCCCCAGCGAAATTAGGGAATACCTTGAGCGACGGCAAAGAGAGATCGGGCGCCAGGCGCTGGGATGTCACGGGAGAGTGCCTAATCAACTTGTGCAAGGTGACCTTGGCTGGTCCTCGTTTGAGGCACGGGAGGCCAGCAGCAAGCTGGAGTATTACGCCCGGCTGCGACATATGGACGGAGATCGCTGGGCACGAAGGGTTTTTATTTACATTCATTTAAAGAACCTACACACGACATGGAGGCGGCGTACCAATCGACTCGGGACAAAGTACGGCGCCTTCTCGATGACCGACGAGCCCTCCACAAAGAAAGATTGGGTTGCGAAGGTGAGAGGACAGATTAACAGCGCCGAGACGAATCGGTGGAGAGCCGACATGGAAGAACATTCCAGCATGCACCTATACGCGGCTTTCAAGACCAACGTCGCTGCCGTCCGCTGGTGTGGAAACACACTGGGCAGCCGACTCCTTGCCGAGGCCCGCGGTGGTGCCTTACGCATCTACAGGCAGCGGTACGATGTGAACGTGACCGAAATCGTGTGCAGTGCATGTGGTGAGGTAGAAGAGACTATCCAACACTTTGCTCCTAGAGTGTCCGGAAATCGTACCTGCGACAGACGTCGGCACCCGCATTGAGCAGGCCCTCGGTTTTACGGAGGAGAACAAGCATAGTGATGTGCTCAAAGAGGAGGCTCGAGGCATGGTGGAAAGTCCACTCGTGATACTTCGAAGTGACTACGAACCATTTCTGACTTTCTAGTTCCTATTATTTTCATTATCTTTCTCTTTTTTTCTTTATTGGCATGTCTATTTTATAGAGGCTCGTTAAAAAGAGCAACTGCCGCCAGAAATACATACATGCATACATACATACACTAATGCAGTTTCTGCATCTGAGCTACACGGTCAGGGGGCATAATAGAGAGCTTTAGTAGATCGTTCCGATGACTCCGATAACGATACCCGATACTCTGCCTCCGCCTTTGCGCTTACATATATAGTATCGTTATCGGGGGTATCGGAGGTATCGGAATGATCCATACTAAAACTCTCCATTAGAGAGTTTTAGTAGATCGTTCCGATGACTCCGATAACGATACCCGATACTCTGCCTCCGCCTTTGGGCTTATATATATAGTATCGTTATCGGGGGTATCGGAGGTATCGGAACCATCTACTAAAACTCTCTATTAGAGAGTTTTAGTAGATCGTTCCGATGACTCCGATAACGATACCCGATACTCTGCCTCCGCCTTTGCGCTTACATATATAGTATCGTTATCAGGGGTATCGGAGGTATCGGAACGATCTCACTAAAACTCTCTATTAGAGAGTTTTAGTAGATCGTTCCGATGACTCCTATAACGATACCCGATACTCTGCCTCCGCCTTTGGGCTTACATATATAGTATCGTTATCGGGGGTATCGGAGGCATCGGAACTATCTACTAAAACTCTCTAATAGAGAGTTTTAGTAGATCGTTCCGATGACTCCGATAACGATACCCGATACTCTGCCTCCGCCTTTGCGCTTACATATATAGTAGAGAGTTTTAGTAGATGGTTCCGATACCCCCGATAACGATGCTATATATGTAAGCGCAAGGGCGTGAGGCAGAGTATCGGGTATCGTTATCGGAGTCAGCGGAACGATCTACTAAAACTCTCTAATATGGGTGCTAATCGTCACGATAAATCGACTAATTAACTAAAATATGTTGATAAAAGGTTTTGATTCAGCAGAGTAAATATATGGTGCCAATAAAAAAACTTGCTGAGCGTCATGGAAAACCACTATGACGAATCTTTTTTTGGTCTGAGGTCGATGCTTCGATCTGATAAAAAGAAACTAATTTAATTGTCCGACATCGGGTGCAGAATAGTCAACGTGGTTCGGGAGCCATCTCTTCTTCTACATCGTAGTGCACAGCTCGTGATCAAGAGGCCGAGGTCGTGGCAGCTCCAATGCTTTGGTCGCGTGCTTGCTTCCATTTTCCGGCGTCCTCGCGCGCTCTGGATAGTTCCAACACACTAAATCAATCAATTTTAGAAATGCCTTGAGAACATGGAAAGCACGGTAGAGCACTCAAGTTCCCCTTTCGTGCCGCATAACCAGGCTACCGGTCCGGTAATGTGCCCTGCGGTTTTTCCGTCCCTTATCCGTGTTTTGTCACCGCCAGCCGTCTTCTCCTGGTAACTTGAGCCCCTGAGCTCAAAGTCCTTCTAACAATGACTAATCTGGTGCTTATCCATGACGCCAAGCAACTTTTTAATTGAAATTGTGTGTTTACTTTCACTAATTAAAAATTGAATTGACAAGTCTTAATTGGTTAGTTGAGACTTACGATGATTATTAGCCTCCTATAATATGTCCCGCTGGTCGTGTGACTCACCTGCACAGACAGCATTATTGTAGCTTTCATAATTTTTTTTTCTTTTTAACCAAATTTGTGTTGTTGTTCTTGAGAACGCGGCCACGCTGCGGTGAAGATAGATACACAACATCGCAATAACGGCTCTGCGGATGTCGCTTCTCCGCAGTACACCGGTGCGCTATAAGAAGCGCACTCCACGGAGCTAAACCTGCGCAAACAAATCCACAATCACTAATAGTGAATTCCACCGGTAAATCCGGAGCGATTTCCAAAAATCCGCGAGGAGGCGAATTCGCCCGTGGGACCCGCTCAAATCGACGAGATGAACTCGCATTTTTGGATCAGGGGGCTATGTTGCACGTTTTGGACTGCAGGAGATTACGTATCTATCGCGATCACCGTCTCACGCAGATCAGCATCAAAAGCGTTGTTGACGTCACTTCCTTCTTCTAGTCTCCTGGAGTCCAAAACGTGCACATAGCCCCCAGGACTCACCGAGACGGTCGGCCGTTCAAAATGGCCGCTGCTCGAACTTGACAAGCCGATCAACGCCAGCCGACTGAGCTTTCTGACGACCAGTCACAACTGTCACGGTTTGGCTGCAGAAATAACACGCGACACAGGCCGGGCGAAAATATCCGTACCACGGAGCCCGTGTCACAAATGACGAGGAAGACGTCCGCGTTCGCCACCGTACCTTTCGGCCGCCTCGAAGCGGCGGGGCACGCACAGCCCCGCCGCTTCGGGGAGTGCAGATTGCTGGTAAGACTTGTATAAACGCAAAGAGGTAACAAACCATCACTTGCACGGTCGTTGCCTAATCTGTTCTTGCTTTATTGCACGAGAAAACGCCGGCGGAATGCAGTGTAAAAAGGAAAACCACCATTGCCGGCAAAATGAACAGGCCTAACCTTGCGTCCGCCTCCTTCGGATTTTCTGTCGTTCTTTTTCTCGTTCTTCCTCTCACGATCACAGATGTCAGCGCTTACGATTTACCACGCTCCCAGTCCCGGCTTTGTATCCCTGATCTACGCGAGGTAGAAGCGTTCGAGCCGTCACAATCCCGCGTAAACAGCCGACGCATTCGAACAGATCCAACTCGACGGCCCGACCAGTCCGGCGACCTCGCCAACCTCGCTGCGCATGCGCACCGCCGAGTTAAAGGAAATGACGTAGCGCGCTTCTGCTAACTTTCACCAAGCTCCCTGAAACCCCGCGGATCAAGTTCGGCGGTGTTGGAGGCGATCCACGGAGCGGGCGCTGCCAGGAATCTACGAGTGGAAGATGACCAACTTGACATGATTGATTGAAACCTGAGACTGTGGTTTGAAAAACGGAAACTCGTGAAGGAAGAAGAAAAGGGGTTGTCCCAATTGAGACGCTCTGTCCTTAGTCTCAACGCTGTCTCAACTGAGGCGTTGTCTGTCCCTTTTTAATGCGAAAGTTCACGGGTTTTCGTTTCTCAAACCACAGTCTCAGGTTTCAATCATGAATAACTTACACCAGCTCGCCTGCACTTTAACCGCTTTTTCATTGACAAGCTTGAGCTGGATCTGCCTGCTCGTCTCCAAAAGAGGCGCTTTTGGAGCGTATTAATTGAGAAAATATACAACAATCGAATTGCGCTTGCCTTGTTTTTATAGCTAACTAAAGCGTTTGATACAATACCATTTGATACAATTGTTGTTTTCTTTGCTTTTTGAAATTTATGTTTTTTTCTCTAGGGGGCAGTATGATCCCTAATTGCAATTTTTTGTTGTTTATGCGCACATTTGAAAACCTCTGTTATAAAGTGTTGTTTATGCTGCATGATGTAAATTGCATAACGCAGCCTTATATCATATGTACAGTGGGCACGGAATGAAACCCGAACGCCGGAACGCATGGCCACAGACAGGCTGCTCCACCGCAACCGGACCTGAGAACTAATGAAAATGCGCCCGGGGGTTCGAGGGTGCGGGTCCTGCAGGTCGCGCGCAACCCTCGCGCGGCGCGCCTGGGACTTCCGCGTTTGCGGTGGCGCGCTGCAAGCGCGTCATAGGGTGATTTCGTGTCGCCGCACTCAAGGTGTTTTCGTGTCCGTCCGGTCGTGTCGCCGCACTCAGGGTGTTTTCGTGTCCGCCCGGTCGACACAAAACTGCGCGCGGCGCGAGAAGGTCGATGCTAGGAGCAGCAGCAAGCTGCTTGCGCGCGCCAGTGAAACGCCCACCAGGTCTTCACTCTGGCGTGCGCAGTTTTTATTGTTTGTTATACGTAAGGTAAATTTATAGTGCTCCAGTACTTATAGCAAAACGCCGCGACATACGAGACAGAGCTGCGGTACGCGGTTTCAGAGGCAATTTCGGACGTCACAGACGCGAAATAAAATTCGTTTATTGGCACAACCGTACTCCTTATGAAAAAAAAATGCTGCAACAGACCGCGACACTTGAATTGCTTACGCGCCGCAGCAGTAGCTCCAGCAACAGCCTGGGCCGGCTAAATAAATGACCCTGTCCGAACAACAGGACGTATCGCAAAGAGCTATAGTCATTTTAAGCGGCCGCCCATTATCCACGATAAGCAAGGATCGTGCAGGCGTTCATTGGAAAGCCCGGACCTCCTGACCTTCCAGTAAAGTCGCCTCCAGCAGCTAGGACGGAAGCCATACGACGAGGCGCATACTTTCAAGGCTGGTTGCTGGGTCAAGCGCATGCTCCCACTCCTTCGACCGCAGCCCCACAAGTCATCCGCCGAACGCCGATGGAGAGGCCGGTGGAGAAGGCTCTTCTTCATGGCCCCCAGACATTTTCAATGATGTTCATGTCTGGTCCTTGGAGGGCCACTCAGAACGTACCCCAGACCTTCCAACAGCTCTGTCACAGACCGTGCCATGTGGATTGGCTGGTCTTGCTGGGTAGAAGCAGCCGTCGCTGAACAGACCGTCCATAACGTACGGCAGAAGAACCGTCTCGACGACGTCCATGTAGTGACGGCGTTGAAGCGGCCATCAAGGCGCACCAGGGGGACCCAGTCCGTCCTTGGAGAGCGCACACTCACGGTGCAGCGGCCGCTGCGGCGACATGAAGTGGCCGGGTCGAACCTGAAAAATTTGTAAATTATTTCGTCAGCGCTTGTCTAAGTTAGATGTTCTATATGGCACAGAAGTTATGATAGCCACGCCCAGCGCAAATACTTTCGGGAAAACTGGTGCCAGTAGTAATTGTGTTTTGTCAAATATGCTCTAAAATAAGCACGTGCTGGATTCTCCGCTTGCAGGACAGAGTAAACTGAAAAATCAATCGCCTGCTGTTCTCAACGAAATTGTGCAACTCTTCGATGATTAACCACTTACCTGGTCCGGTCGGCTCGCCAGATCCGCTGACGCTTGTCCCAGCGCGTCGTGAAGGCAGATTCGTCGGTGAACACTACGTTCTGCCAGTCTGCCACTGTCCACGATGATGCCAGCGAACAGCAGCCGCTTGTGCCTGTTGTCAGCCGAAAGCATCGGCTTTCTAGGCGGGCACGCGGCTGCGCAGGCCAGCTTCCAGTGCAGCCGCTCACGTATCGTCGTAAACGCTGACTCTGGAGGCCCAGTTCGTTGCGTATTTCTTTAGCCGTCAGTGTTGGGTTGTCCACACTGCAGCAGCCACGATCGTTCGGTCTTCATCGGCCGTCGTCACCTTCGGGTCTTGAGCCACGCGGAAGGTTTTCGATGCGCTGTTCAGCGGCAGACGCTTCTGCAAAATCCCCTGGCTGACAGTCGACGCCTGGGCGGCCGCTTAACCTGTCCTGCGCCTGCGATCAGGCCCTGCTCAGACAGGGCGATGAATTTATCTCGCCTCCGGAATTGATACGCCTGGCATATCGGTGGTTACCAAAAAGAGCTTCAGCGAGCAATTCCGTCAGCTTGCGTAAGAATCGACTGGATAACCTCGCATCGCAAACATGCGCATCAAGCTTATCAAAACCGGAGGCATCCGCGTCGCAATTTGTTGCAGCATTTTTAATTTCTTTAAGCAGTGCGGCTGTGCCGCTAAAGGAATTTTATTTCATCGCCCATGACGTTTCACTACTTCGCAGAAACCGCGTGTGCCACGTTTTTCACCGGAGCCTCCGCGTAATTCCAGTAGTACCGTCATTGAGCACTACGGGTCTTCTGTGCACGAAATGTTCCAGCTTTCATTTCTGCCCTTGCAGTACACAAAGCAACAATTAATGATAGCACCCCAGCAGATATGGCGGGGCACCAGATACATAGAAGCCGAAAATTAATGGGGCGCTGGACAGAGTCGGACCAGAAGTCTGCACAGAGTGGCGTATTCAAGCCGCTGCCTCAAGTTGCTGCAGTTACGCACCGTTTTGTAGACCTGCATTATGGCATTCTCAGCGACGCATACGAGGCCTGAAGAACAAGGGAGGTTAATGGACGAGCGTTGGGAGTGGACGCATGGGTGTGTTCCTGTACTATATATTAAATGTTTGTACCTAGCAACCTTCAGTCGGGAGTCAGGGGACTCGTCATGTGTCCCAACTTGTTCTTTTGTTTCTGTATGTCGCGCTGTTTTGCCTATAGGCGCTGCTAATTGGTAAAATTACGATACGTATAACAAACAACAAAATCCGCGCACGCCAGGAGGACAGAACACCCATGGGCGTGCTCCGCTGGCGCGCGCAAGCAGCTTGCTGCCGCCATCAGCATCGGTACCTCTGCGTCCGCGCGCAAGCTCGCAGGTGTCGACCAGGCGACAGTGCGGCGACACTGAAACACCCTGAGTGACGGCGCTGGCACCGCGCCACCGGCCCGAAACGCGGTGAAGTCCCCGACGCGCCGCGCTGAGGCCGAGCACATCTTAGTAGGACCCGCACCCTCGCACCCCGGGCGCATTTTCATTAGTTCTCAGGGGCCCACCAGGGTGGAGCAGCCTGCCCTCGATGGGCTACGCGTTCCAGGCGTTCGGGTTTCATTCCGTGCCCACCTGTACGCGCTTGCTTGTGTTCATGTGTTTTGCCGTATGTATTACTATTATTTTTATTATGTATGCTATCCCTCCCGTTTGGGCCCGCGGGGCCTGCGGTATATGTAAATAAATAAATAAATAAAAATAAATAAATAAATTATATACTACTCATAGATAAGCTGGAAAGCCTAGGATATAGAAGACCGTTCCTCAAATTTTTTAAAATTACTTAACTGATGCCGTCAACCTCATTTGCGGTGTACCCCAAAGGATGAATATTAGGCCCTATGTGCTCTTTAATATAGAGGGTGCTTTCTTTTTTAAGCTGAACAGATTTTAAAAAATAAAAGAAAACATAGAAAAGTATACATTTTATGAGGTTTGTAAATGTGAGCGTATAGAGGTATAATCATAACGATCAGTTGGTTAATTAAGTAAAATTTGTTATTAGACACTAATTGGTGAAACTAGACATATGGTTCGCACTAGAAACTTGCTAAAGGCTGAACTCCATGGGACGAATATGTTGCGAATAACCGCCGAATTTTGCCCGGCGGCTTTTTGCTCTGCGCGTGGAATCAACACAGTGGCTGCTACGTCACGCGCAAAGCGAGCGTGCCGTCGGGCGGCGTTCGCCAGTTATTCGTCACATAATTCGTTTCATGGAGTTCAGCCTTTAGACGTCACTCATGGCTCCAGTCAATGAGAAGTTCTGACGAACCAGCTGCGCCGAAAGTGAACCCAAAGAACTCCGTGTGGCCGGATTCGCGGTCCGCCATACCGAATACACTAAACATTCCCGAAACCACGGATAGATTTCGTGACTTAGCCATTCATGTTGCCAGCTTTCTTGATACTGGCGATTTCAGTGATCTATCCAAGTATCGACGATACAGTGCCGGAAGTCAGTTTCGCTTCGGTAGAGAGTTTTAGTAGATCGTTCCGATGACTCCGATAACGATACCCGATACTCTGCCTCCGCCTTTGTGCTTGCATATATAGTCATCCGTTATCGGGGTATCAGAGTATCGGACGATCTACTAAAACTCTCTGCTATCTTTATCGGGTCAGGAAAGTTTTGAGAGTATCGGGTACAGTGGCGGATCCAAGGGGGGGGGGGGCGACGGGGGCGCCCCCCCCCCAAACAAAGTCGACCCCCTCCCTCCCCTCGGAGGGCAATTTGACATGGGTGGACCCCCCTTGCACAAGAAAGAATCGGAAGAATAGTATCCTTAAAAATTTCCCCCCCCCCTTCCCCCAAAACGGAGTTCTGGATCCGCCCCTGATCGGGTATCGGTATCGCAGGTATACTTTTTTAAGTATCATTGCCAACTCTGTAACAACTGTCCATGTGCTGATTTTTTTTTTATTATCGAAAATTTAATTATATTCACCAGCGTAATACTAGCTACGATACCCGGAACTCTACACTCAAGGCCATCGGCGCGCAGGCGCAGTAGCGGCTTCTTCATTGTGGAGGGCTTAGCGGAGGGGAACGCGGTCTACGAAAACTCCCTGATTATCCGAAATACCGTTTACTGAACTCGTGCTACATTATTAAAACCATTTTTCTGTTTTTTCCTTATGATTTCCGCAACGCAGACGCCTCTACTGGACATGCGCACTGCTAGCCCTGCCTGCAGAGTTTCGAATCAGGTTGCGGAAAGTTGCGCAGAGCGTTGCGGGACGGAGAAAACGGTCTACGAAAACTCCCTGCTGTTAAGGCCAGCATAGCATCCGCAGTATACTCCAGCGCTACCAAAGCTACTTGCGCGAGCGAGTGCAAATGAGGCGCAAGTCGTATAGCCTTGACAACGTAGCGCAGGGCAGTGAACGTCGAGAATAAGTAAGCCCATTGCGCTTCTGCGCGATGCGTAGTTTCAGCAGGAAAATGTTTCAGGGCTGGCGTATACGGTAAACATCTGGTATTTACTAATTCTGCACTGCGCAGCTTGATACAACCCGGAACCGCCGAAAGACATACTGCGATGGTATATATTGCAAGAGAGCACGTGAAACAGCTGACAACACGCGTGATAAATTCCCGGAGAGCCATTTAAACGAAACCCTGACTCCGTTCGAAAATGTTTCTTTTCTTTTTTTTTTAGTTGAATCCTTGCTTGCGTTTTAAACAGGCTATGTTTAGTTTTTGGAATTGGAATCGCCACGTTGGCAAGTGGAATTGCCAAGTTGTATTAAAAAACTTAAAAAAAACAAGCCTAAAAAAAACAGAATTGCGTAGAATACGTTTTCTTTTTCCCTCAGTCCGTCGCGTGCGTGCTTCTTTCTTGTTTTACCTAGAGTCCCCTAAATGAACTGCGCTTCACTCCATTCCCCGACATTGTTGTGGGCGCCGCCATTTTGGCTCGTATGCAGAGCAAACGCAACTGCCGATCGTCATGATTCAAAAAGTGCGACTTCTCAGCATTAGATTCGGTGTTAGGAAGCTCATGTAATATTGCTTTGCTCTGTCGCAAACTGTTTAAACATTTGTGGAGGGCGGAAAACCGTTTCCTGTGATTTCAGATAAAGCTTCAGATAACTGGCAACCATGATTTGAAAACACAATGTGGCCAAGTGTCGTTACTCTGAAGCGTAGCTTATTTAGTGACACTAGTTTTACCTTAAATTGTGTGCACGCATATACAAGGTGTCACAAAAAAATTACAAGATTTTTTAGGGAAAACAAACAACTAACTAAGCATCGCCGAACGCTCATTTTCCGCCCCAAGGTAGCGCTAAGGGTCGCATTCAGATGCCGAAGTTTCAGCCCGTAACGGACACCTTATTCAAAAGTTATAAGTGATTTTCTGAGAAATTTCAATGGGAAAATGGAGCCCATTTTTACCCGTTTTCGGTTTCTGGTGCCATAGATTCCCGTGTATTCGAAAACTCCGATAAATACGCGGGAATTCGCCAGCAAACTCGTGTGTCACGGGAAAGGATACCGCAAGTTGCCGACGCAGCGAATCCGCGTTTCTAGTTTTCTTGTTTGCTTTATTGTGCAGATTCTGTGTTTAAGATGCGAAGGACTCGCGGAAACCCGTCGAGAACTCGCATCTCACGGGAACGGATACCGCAGATCGCGGGCAGCAACAGATTCAGTTTCGTGGTGCAATAAAGACACGGGCACCCTCTACAATCTTGCCTGTCACGGGAAACCGATATCGCGCGCAGATCGCGGACAAAAACACGGGAATCCGCTGTGAACTCCGGAATGGATGCCGCAAATCGCGAACGCGGCAGATTCGCATTTCACGTTGATGCGCGATTCCCATCATGCTGACATCGCTGGACGTCCCATGGGAATCAGGGGGTGGGCGATGTTTCGGAATTTTATGTTGCAGATACTTAGCCAGAGAAAACGGGATGGGCGATCTCTCGCTCTTAATTTATATTCATCGCTCTTAGTTTAGTCTTGACCCGGTTCATCAAAAAATAAAATTCGTATACGGTTTGAGCATATATATATATATATATATATATATGTATGCGTGCATCTGTATGCATATATATATATATATATATATATATATATATATCTATATATATTTCTAGCTGGCCTGTGTACTAGGTGGCCCGTCTCGTAAAAACAGAAATCACTAAAATTAGCGGGAAGTGTTTTCCTGCCAAATTTATCGAGAATAAATGAATGAATATACTTGTTCATTTAGAGGTGAACCCTTCCCCCTAGCTTTACAGCCTCACCCATCCTGCACACCTTGAACCCGCCGCCGCCTTCCTCCACAGGGCGAAATGCCCGATACCGGCACACCGCCCGAAGGTACGCCAACGGAATTCCGCACCTCCACCAAAAGTGTTACGGTGATTATGGCATACTATATTTCACAATGAACGAGAGCTAGGTTGAAAGATGGCGGTCCTGCGAAGTATCAATAACATATATATATATATATATATATATATATATATATATATATATATATATATTTACTTATATATTTATTTATTTATTTATTTATTTATTTATTTATTCTCGAGATAAATTTAGCGGAAAAACCTTCCCGCTAGATTTAGTGATTTCTGTTTTTTGCCGGAAAAAAGTAACCAAATACGTTGCTCGTTACCTGCAAATAAGAGGAACACGTTACCGTTACCGTTACGGATAAAAATAAGGCATGTTACTTTTGCGTTACTTTTTTAGATTATGAATTAACACGATTTACTAGCTTTCACGGTGCAAGTATGCATGCATAGGCGCCCTATTTCAAGAAACATTATGTTCGTGCAGAATTTGAACGCTAATTACTTTATCTTTTGTATACGGTTTCACCTAAATACTCACGAGAAAAAAAACTAAAGAAACCCCATAAATTCACGTGGCTAAGCGCTTAAAAGAGACGAAAAAATTAAAGCGTAATTAGATGTAACGAGTAACGTAACTACGTTACCCGTTACTCGAAAAAGTAACGTAAGTACGTTACCGGTTGCCATTTTGAAGAAGAGTAACGAGCACGGTATTACGTTACCAAAAAAGGTAACGCGTTAGCGCCAACACTGGCTAAGATAACGCTCAGATGCCAAAATCAGTCATGTAACAGATTATGCGTTAAAAGATGGTAAGTAAAGCTTCCTATGTGCCGAGTAAGGAGAGGAGGAAACTGCAGTAGGAACGCCGAGCTCTGATTGGAGAGGTTAGTGGGCACACCTAATGCCATAGTCTAATGCGCAACTCAAGAAGGTGGGGCGAGGGTAAGGAAGGCCGGGGACGAGGAACAGACTGAACGCTGGAGAGAGGAGAAGGTTTCCCCTCTCCAGCGTTCCGTCTGCTTCTTCCTCCCTGGCCTTTATTTCCCTCGCCCTACCTTCTTGAGTCTGTACTTTCTGGTGCTCAGTCTGTGTGGCAAAGGACCAAAGGTAATACAAGGGTTATCGTGTTCAGACACCTTCATCCACGTGGAATATCCAGCATCCTTATCTCCCGTGTGCGATTAGCTGAGTAGAAGGTTTTAAAATAGTTCTTAGGACGCCTCTTTTAGTTTTGGTAGCGCGTAATAACCTGTTGATGTCTGAAATCATTTATTTAGGTGGACGGCTAAATTAAGCGCTTGCTACAGAAAAGCGAATGATTTTGTATCGCATATAAATTGCCAAATTTAGGTTGTGTCAGCTTTAAAAAAAAAGTGCATATACGCAAAGGCCGCGGTACTGAGCTTTTCGAGGTTCACCACTGTAACTATAATGACACTTGGTTAACTCCGAAAGCCCGTGTACGCCTACTGACCTCATTTTTTGGGCCAGATGGAAAAGGTTTTAGCTTTGTGAAGGACGGTATGTCATCTGACTCCTTTCATGTTATTTTGTTCGCTATATCCAACTAAAAAAAACAATGTACCTAGGGGAAAAATATGTTTTCTACCAGGTGAGGACAGGCAGGCTCCAAAATGAATGATGATCGAAAAGAAATTTTTTGTTCAATGTTTATATTACAAGAGGAAGTTTTCGATTTGCGGACGAAACCGAAACTGTACTCTAGTGGGATGATGACGATAGCGTTTGTACCCACCTATGCGGGGCGCAAGTTCGTCTGCTTTGTTCTTATGGGATTGTGGTGACGTCAAAGCGCCGAGCTCTGATTGGCTCTGATTGCGTAATGGGTAGAATTCAAAGCAAGCTGCCGTGAGGTCTACCCACCATTCTTCAGTTAGAGCCAATCTGAGCTCAGGCTTTCTGACGTCACCACCACTCTAGAAAAAGAAGCTAACGAACTTGAGCTTAGCACACTCCATTCTACTCCTGAGCTAATACTGCGGTGGAAGCTACGTCCTCGTTGGACCAGCCATGCGCCTGCCTTTCACCACGTTATCAAGCTGAGTCTGGTCAGGTGATAAGAGGGAGGCAGGTGATTGATCCGGCGGGCACGTAGTTCCCTGCGCAATCTCAGCTTAGGGGTTTCGGGTTTGGCCGCAAGTAGAAAAAAAAAAAAGAATCGTATTGTAGCATCAATACTGTGCTTTTTTTTTTTTTCGACGAACATTCATTTTTGAGACGTGCCTAGCCTAACCAGGTAGAAATGTTTTGTTCGTTTTCTTTAAGTTCAGCGTCCCTTTAAAGGGGCACTAACTGGCAGGGTATTTATGCTTGCCAAGGTTTTTATTTGTACATGACATATGAGAGCCCAACTACCCAGAACCCAATTTGCGGCTCGCAATTCGTCTTCTTTCCGCCCGAAAACCGCCGATCGAGAACTGGCCGGTTCGAGTCGCGCTCACTCTCTTCTCCGTGGTTACGTGCCGTTCTCTACGGGTTAGGCAGAACCAGCGAGTATAATCAAAGTCGTGGGTCATCGAAGGCACACACTGAATATTAAAAATAGAAAACAAATATGATACCCATCTTTGGTGGCTTCTAAAACACCGCAAAAACGCTGTTTGAAAAAAAAAAAAGAAAAAGAAAGTTGCACAGCCACGTGAGTTTTAGTAAACTCTCTCTTCCTCTATATTTCTTCTTCCTCCCCAGTTCAGTTTCAGTTTCGGTTTCGAGCAGTTGCGTCTTTTGACTTTATTAAAAAACTTACGTGACGCTCTAGAAATGTATTGATTGAGTAGCCTTCTGACACCATAATGAATATGGCCTTGCAAAAAAAAATATATATATATATATTTTTTTTTTGGGGGGGGGGGGGAGTGTCAGTGTTTCTTGAAGGCTGCGCAGTGCCATGTTTGAAACGACTCGGGCAAACATGGTGCCGCTCGACGCCTAACCTTCCAGCTGTCTAAGCATGGCCGCCACTGCCGACGTTATACGAAAGCATGTGCTCCTTGCGCGTCACTGTTAGCATGAACACCACTTCAGAGCTTTTTTTAGCATTTTTATTTGAAAGGGCTCTGACGGGCATCGGTATTACCACTTAGGTTGTGCCCAAATTAAACTAGAAAAAGCAAAAAAACGAAAAAAAAACGGCTTTCGCGATGTTGTTTATAAATATATTTGTGTTAATTGCGGTTTACATTACGGCATTTAACTGTACTAGTTTGACGTCTTTATATTGGAACTCCGTTTTGTTTTGTAAACATTTTTTACGAGCATTATAGGTTTGGGTGGTTTCTATATATTTACCTTAAAAACGTGCGCATAACCTTTGTAAGCTGCCTGCCACATTGATTACGTATAAAGCAGTGGCGGATCAAGGAGGGGCGGGGGGGGGGGGCGACAGGGGCGGCCCGTTTCCCCCCCCCCCAGAGTCGACACGCCGCTCCCCCTTCTCGGAGGCAACTGACGTGATTCGGAATCAAGAGGTCCAACGCGTCAAGGGGTCCAACGAGTCAAGAGGTCCAATATTGGACCTCTTGACCCGTTGGACCTCCTGACGCGTTGGACCTCTTGACTCGCCGTGGATCTCTTGACTCGTTGGACCTCTTGACGCGTTGGACCTCTTGACCCATATTGGATCTCTTGACTCGTGCCTCTATGTGTCAAGAGGTCCAACGCGTCAAGAGGTCCAATATTGGATATCTTGACTCGTTTCATCTCTTCGTGTGAAATATGTACAGGCAAGAAGCGTGAAATAAGTACAGCCAAAAAAAAAGGAGAAAAAAAAACTACGAGGGCATTTAAGCTTTTTCTTTTGATGTGAGAATGCGTGAGCACCAGCTTTCCCCGAGTTGTGTTGCCGCAACGAATAGCGCGCTAGTTTCACGATCAAGAGGGCCTAGGTTCAAAACCAGGCTTAGGTTCGAAACCCGGATGGTTTCGTGCTCTCATGACCAGATAGGTCACGTGACCAGGGAGATCACGTGACCAAAGATATCACGTGCCAGAGTTTTTTTTTTTTTATTGTGTTGGACAAGTCACGAATTTTGACGACGGATTTTGCCGAACGGCTTTTTCGCTGACTGAGCCAGGTAATGCTCACGCATTAAAAAACAGACAACAGAGATGCTAACAAAATAAGGCGGAGAAGAAAAATGCTGGAAAAAGAGCAAAAAGTTAAGCTGTGAAGACTTCCACACGGCAGGGGGATCTCACGAACACGGCTTTGATACATCGTTTCTGGCCGGTGATGTAATCAGTGTTCGTGCGTATGACCCGTGATTTGCTTGGTTTCTGAAGTGACAGATACGCGCGCGCAAATAATTATTGGCGCGCGCGGTAAGCACGGAGCAGCCACAAATAAGTATTTGTGGCTGCTCCGTGCTTTTGAGTAAGCCAGTGGCCCAGGTTAACCAGCTAGCTTGCAGCGGTCATAACGTTTCAAGGAGACAATGCTCGGATTCATTTGCAACACTCTATTTGACGCCAAGTGACGTAATTTGGGCTCGTTTAAAGACGCCCTCCAATGATATTTGAGCTTCTTCCCATGTTGTGTTATTTACCTCTTTAGTGATTCGGTGAACTCAGTGAATAAAAACTAAAGCATAAAACAGAAGCGCATCATATTTTTAATAGAACATACGAGAACCCGGGACTGGACAAAGTTACCCAAGGAACTATATGCGATCACAAATACTGAGAAGCATGAAAGGGAAGGCTAAACGCGAGATGCTGAGGTACATTTGTATCTCATATCTTGAGAACTTGAGAGACACTTCCGTAGAAATGGCATAAATGTGTCCTAGAACAGAGAGACTGGAACACAGATACTAAGTTCTACAAATCCAAAATATGTCGCCAGGCACTATTCATTATCTAAAGGGGGTGCAACGATTTTAAGATTAAAAGAATTTCGCATCTCGTCATTTTTACGTTGTTTATCGTGTCCCGGAGGATACAGAAAACACCTACCTCATTAAAAAATGTCACGATTCCGCTGCATAATCGCAAAGCAAAAGTCGAGCTTTTTCCCCCACTGGCAGCCGCAAGTGGCAGCCGAGGGAACTACGGCGAAAAGATTACGTGACCTAGCTCGGCTCTAAGCTGCAGCATAACGCCCGCTAGTGTCAGCAGAGAGAGGGAGAGGAAGCGTCCTCCGAGAGAACATACGGGAACCTACACGGCACCCCGAATGTCACTAGGAGGGGGACCAGGTGTGACCCTAAAGGCTGGGAGTGAGTTGAGGGGTGCCAGAAATGCCAATCTTTATCTTTCTTTTTTTTTCAACAACTAGGACAGGCAGGCGAAATCGGTTTTCTGTTCTTTACTTCAAAAGTGTCAGAGAGCAACTTCCACAAATTTTTGACCGAAGTCCGGAAATCATTGCACCCCCTTCCCCTTTAACACTCAAATGCACATACATCGTCGTAAATAGTATCTCTCTACTTGTCGAAAATAGCTATGTAGTAGTTGTATTGTCCAAAATCATTCAAATAGGTCAAACAGTCAGTAACCGTCACAAGCAGCCATTAATAGCAATATAATTATAGACAGAGAAGATAAAAAGAAGGCTCGATGGACCTCTTGACGCGTTGGACCTCTTGACTCGTTGGACCTCTTGACGCGTTGGACCTCTTGACACAAATTGGACCTTTTGACTCGTTGGACCTCTTGACGCGTTGGACCTCTTGACTCGAATTGGACCTTTTGACTCGTTGGACCTCTTGACTCGGCTGTCACGTGGCTATTGGACCTCTTGACTCGTTGGACCTTTTGACTCGTTGGACCTCTTGACCTCGGCGATTTGACATGGGACCCCGGTGCATATGGAAGAATGGGAGAATAGTATCCCTACAAATTTGCCCCCCCCCAAACGGAGTTCTGGATCCGCCCCTGGTATAAACCGTTAATATTGTAAATATAAATTTAACGCTAAAACGTTGTTAACCTATTGAATCTACGAAGGCTAAAGTTCACGTAGTGGCTTGTGAAAACATCGTGGCGGGGTTACTTTGAAGCACGAATGCGAATGCCCAGTTTACCATATTAACTAAGCGATGGAATTCTAACGAAATCATGCGATCATGTTCTAGTTGAATAAAGGCGGATTCTGACGCCAAATATGCGAATAATAAACGCTGTAAAGAAGGTTCGATATACGTGTATGCATTTTACAAAGCCGCCGATGTGGTAAATAACTGCACGATTTTCGTTTCATTTTTGTTTTTGTTTGTGCCCCGGTTGGTTGTGGCGAAAACAATATCCTGTACATCACGTAGGATACATCTTCTTTTTTTCCGCGCGCGGATTCGCATGGTAACGTTTTTAGACTGTGTGTTTTTTTATTGTTTTTTTTTCTCTCCTAACACGGAGAGGGTTTAATGATACCATGAAGTCTCAAACATTTGTTGGAAAACACTTGTTGTTTAAAACACTTGTTGGAAACCGTGCTCGCATTAACGAAAAACTTGGGCGAGGAGAGTCTATAGATGTTTTCAGTGCTATTTAAAAAAACACCAAGCGTTTATATTTCTCTATAGCTTGAGCGCGACGCAAACATGTGTCGTCACGCATGATATGACATCACAGACAATACACGGTCTGCGGCGACATTGACTTTACCATACGTTCTACCTGCTCCCCATACTGCGTCGCATTTCGCGTCCACCATGCAGGCGCAGCAGATGCTCAAGTACCACAGCGTGGGAAGCTACTACACGGGGACTCACTTCCCCGCCGAAACCCTCCGATCGGCTCTTGCCTACGAACACCGACCGGGAGACGTGTTCATCGTTACATACCCGAAATCCGGCACCACCTGGATGCAGTGCATCCTCTACCAGATCTACACCGATGCTGCGCCCTTAACCTCCATCAGGGACTTTGCAGAACAGCTGCCTTTTCTGGAGCGAACAGGGGCAGAAGGCCTATCCGATTTGCCGCGGCCAGGCAGCGCAATTAAGACCCACATGGTATACAACCAGGACCGCGTCTCCCAGAAGGCCAAATACATCTACATCGCCCGAAACCCGTACGACGTTTGCGTGTCCTTCTTCAACCACTACAAGCACCTCCCCGTGTACCAGTTCGAAGACGGTACGTTTGAGCAGTTCTTTGAGCAGTTCATGTGCGGCGACGTCGACTTCGGGGACTACTTTGACCACCTGCTCTCCTGGTACGAACATCGTGACGACCCTAACGTCTTCTTTGTGACCTACGAAGACTTGAAGAAGGACACTCGGTTCTGGGTGCAGAAGGTTGCCGACTTTGTCGGGCATCAGTTCGGCGATAAGCTGCGGCGGCATCCGCATGTCATGGACAGGATTCTTGATGCGAGCAGCCTGGCTAACGTCCGGGAGTTAGTGAGACTCGAGAAGGATTACCAGCGCAAGGTCATCATGGAGACACCCAAGGATCGCATGCCAAGGTGGGCAGCTCTTTACCTGGACATGGGCGGAGGTCTTCTGAAAAAGCCAGCCGCTGGGGAATTCGTGCGGAAAGGCATCGTCGGTGACTGGAAGAACTATCTCACGGACGCGCAGTTTCAGAGGTTGAAGCGAAAGTTCAGGGAGAGATGCAACGGGACGGACGCCATGAAGCTTTGGAAGGACTTAGATATGTGCTGAAATTGATGTGTCGTCTATCTTTCTCTCATTTTGCCTTTGACTTGCACTGATCGAATTATCTATTTGCGAGGTTTTTGCATGGTCTAATATATGGTGTACAAGCTGCCGGTCAGAAACACCACTATCAATATTTCCGCGTTCTCGCAGATCTGGCGTTGATGATAGAAACAACATGGAAGATGCCAATGAGCTGCTGAAGTTTTCTTTTTTTATTTCTTATGATGCATTGAAAGTTATTTTAAACTGCTCTTTTAGAAGCTAGAGTAGACTGAGGCGGGATCTGTCCAATAAGCAGCACAGGGGTAAAATTATTTCAGATGTCGGTTGCCTGGCTTCTTGGGATATTGAGAGGGGAGGGACGGCCGTGGGTTGGCTGAGCTGAATCAGTCGGGCGGTTCTGTGCCTTTCAAAGGTGTGAACGGGGAAGAGTTGTTCTTGAGTGCAGGCATCTTTAATTGTTGTTGTAACGACGACTGCCTTCATACGCCTGAAGGTCGGAAGTGAATTGTTTTTTTGTAAACAAGGAAGCGAAATAAACGACACTGCTTCTTGAGACCTATGTCTGTGTCGTCGTCCTTCTTGTTCATGGGCCTCGGGTTTTCATCATGACGATTGTTCACATTATCTTTTTTTCATCACACTCATCCAATGCGTTGCGAAGTCCTTCGTAAATATACTATACGCAGCGATTTTAACAAAGGGCTTGCATATGGTCAGCAAACGCGTGCAATGTGTATCTGAGTGAACTTGCTGTTTCATAAACCGACGATTAGACTTCACTTGAATGGCCTCTTATAGCTCATCTTTGCTACTCAAACCTCGTGCAGATAATAAATCAATCAATTCTATTAGCGCCTAGAAATCACAAGGACACATGTCTGAAGCCCAAAACACTGGCAGAAGTATACTGGTTCGTACATAAGGCACGATACAGCCATGGTTATTTTGTTTCGGGGGGGGGGGGGGGAGGCGCCTATGACAAAATGCTGTATGAGGGGGAGGGGGAGGGGGGGGGAGATCCCAGCAAAATGGAAGATTTCGGGGGAGGGGGGGAGCCGGGGCCCCATGGCCCCCTCTCCCCCCTGGCTACGTGCCTGACGTACATATGTAACTCGATACAAGGAATTGATTACTATGACTAATGACCACGTGCCTCTTGATCGAGCCGCCGGAAGCACCCTTTAATACGGGCTCTCTAGGGAGAATACAATAAGAGCTTGTTCGTAAGCCAGCCCAAGTGTGTGAACGGCCTTCCTGTTTTCGGCGTTACTTGATGGTAACATGCGCTTCTGGCGCCCACTGCGCTCTGACAGCATAGGCCCTCCGTCCTGACCCGTGCACACACTTTCACTTTTCTTTTTTTTTTTTTTTTGCTTTTCGGATTTGCGTTTTGGCGGTGTAGCGCCACCTGGATCGCTTCAAGATAGCTGGGGGCATTCTTTTCAACATGGTTATGAGGATGGAAACGTCCGCTCTCCACAAGCGTCAATGGCCCTCACTAGGAGCAATGAGCAACGGAGCGTTGTCGTGGTCGTCGTCGTCGTCGGCTCCCTTTGGACAGGACTCCACGGAGTCTGCAGATTACCGCTATCGGATGCACTTGCCGCTGCTTCCTCGTGGAAAGCGACTAAACACCACGGGCTTTCTACACGGCGACCCACGACGTAAGCCATACCGAAACAAGGACTTCGCCGAGGAGCTGGAGGAGTCCATAGGGATGAAGCACGTTGTTGGGCTGAAAACACCGATAAGCGTCCGTTGGCGTCAAAAAATACAAAACTGGTTCAAACAAAAAACAACAACACATATTTCCTGAAGTATTTGTTTCAACTCTTGTTGTCGAAACTATCCCATTTTAGACTAGAATTATTAAATTTTCATTACTTATATTCATTTTCACCCATAATCACCGTTTTTAGAGTCCGTCCGAAGCAGATAAGCGAAAAACATCCGCCGATTGCACATATACCGGCAAATCCACGGCCTACGCATAACCATCTAAATTGTCAACAAAGCCCACGCCAGCTGTAAAATCGGTCTAACCTTGCGTGAGAAAGGCTATAAAATATTATATCTCGCGGGTGTTTTTCTCCGGGCTGAAATGGGGAAAAATATAGCCCTCATCTTCTTTGTTCAGCAGCAGTCGTGTGCATTTGTCAATCCGCGGAACATCCTGTAATTCGTCGGGGACAGTTGAAGAGTCGTCTGCTTCTTGCTCAGGCGTTGCGGTGACGTCAGAGCGACGCCGAGCTCTGATTGGCTTCGATTGAAAGGATAGTGGGTACTCCTCAATGCTAGATGCCTTGAGGCGTCTACTCACTATTGTTTTTTTCAATCAGCCAATAAGAGCTCAGCGTTCTTATTGGCTGATTCTTAGCAGACGAACTTGCGCTCCGCATAGGCACCGACAACTTAAGAAACGCAGGGCGTGGCAAGTCCCGTGCATCTCATTATCGCTTTGCAGCCAATCAGATTGCGGCGTTGACCAGAAAAACCGCCCAAGGACCAATCACAAAGCAAGGAGCATCAACACAATAAGTCTCGTTTCTTAAGCTGTCGGCGACTGCAATACCTACTCTGCTTCGTTCTTCGGCGGTTTTCCGCATAACTTCGTTAAAAGGGATGCTGAACCGAAATCTCGATTCCACAAAGCACGGCGGCAAAAGCGTGCAACGGGATGCTACAAGCATCAAAACATCACTCATGCAACGATATCTCGAACGGTAACGGATGACCGTATTTTTCGAAAAAAAGGCGGCGCATTTGACAGAAATGTTTACGTCATGTTTCTCCGAGAAGGAGAGAGAACGGCCTCGCGTCTACTCCGCCTCGCCGCCTTGAGGGGGCGAAGCGAAGAGAGGAGGAAACTAGGTATCTTCACGTCACGCGCCTCGTCGGCCTCGTTCAATCTCGACCTCTTTTTCCCAAAATACGGCCGTCCATTCGAGATATCGCCTTACGAGTAGTGTTGTAGGGATTGTAGCGTCCCGCCTACATCTCCTGCATTTTTTTTTTTGAATCCAAAGTTCGGTTCACTATCCCTTTAATGAGGTCGCCTATAACACTAATTGCCTCGAGGCTATGTAAACATTAAAAAAAAAATAAACACGCAAACGGTAGCGATACTATACTTTTCTCTATAATACCAATTGCCTCGAGGCTATGTAAAATTGAACACACACACGCACGCACGCACGCACACACGCACACACACACACGCACACACACGCACACACACACGCACACACGCGTACGAACACACATGCACACGTGCGTGCGTGCGTGCGTGCGTGCGTGCGTGCGTGCGTGCGTGCGTGCGCGCGCGCAGAATGACAGACAGACAGAGGTCGGTGGCGATGAGGATGGGCACGCAGCCGCGAGGTATGCGTGGCGGAATACGACATTCATGTTTCACGTGACAGGTATTGTGCGCGTTCCAGAAACCTGTCTGTTGGCTTCGCTAAGGGAGCAGACACGCACGGCCGCAGCTGCAACTACTGCGGCTCAGAAAAACTAGGCTGCATTCGTACACGAAGCCGCCCGAAAAAGAAGATAAAAGCACAAAAAATAAGTGCGAGTTAGAAACACGCGGGACTATTTAGGTAACAGTTTTTGCTTAGTTCTTGTTGTTGCCGTTGTAGCACCTCTAAGAAATGCCTGCGCGTACTTACCCAAAAAAACCTCCAAAAGAGCCAACTTGCTCTCTACGAAATCAGCTCAGCGAATGATGAGGAGAAACATCCATTTAGACCTCAAAATTAAGTCTGCGCTGTGGCATTACGCGATGCAAAGCGTCATACTTTGCATCGCGTAATGCCGCAGCGCAGACCTGAATTTTGAGGTCTAAACAGATGCTCCGCCTCATCGTTCGCTGCAGCTGATTTCGTAGATCGCAGAAATTGGCTCTTCTAGTGTTTTGCGGGTAGTAGACGCGCAGGCATTTCTTAGAGTGTAATAGACGGTTTTATTCGATCGTTCTGATGACTCCGACAACGATACCCGATTTCCGCCGCCGCCTTTGCGGATGGTTCGTATTGCTATCGGGGGGATCGGAGAAACGATCTACTAAAACCCTCCATTCTCAGGGGATCGGTGGCTTTTATTAGAGAGTTTTCGTAGATCGTTTTGGCAGTCCCGCAACGCTCTCCGCAACCCACTACGACACCCGGAACTCTACAGTCAAGGCCACCGGCGCGCAGGGCTTAGCGGAAGGGGAAACGCAGTCCACGAAAACTCCCTATTAGGGAGTTCTAAAATAGGGGCCCCAACGCATTGGGTGCCCTGATTGGCTTGGGGCGTCGCAGTGGGCACGCGAGTTCGATGCCCGAAACCTATATGAGGGACCCAACAAGTGTTTCTACATTGTGTTAGCGCACCGAAGCATGGAAGCACGCGGAGTGGAAGCTCGCGCTGCAGAATCCAGGGATCCTTCGTTGCAGAGGTGAGCAAGGCCGGATTAAGGTACGAGCTAAAGGCCTCCGCCCAAAGCCCATGCGTGGATCGTAAAAGGAAAACAACATACAGGAAAATGTTTTTGTTTTGTTTTGTTTTGTTTTGCAAAGCAAAATTGAAATTAAAAAAAAAATTTGCATTAAAATATTTTGGAAAATATTTCAGCAGCATTCGAGAAGAGAGCCATGGCGCAGATAATGGCACTGCAAGTGAATGCGAAGGCGCGCTCTAGGCGCCGAGGACGCCCCCTGGACCAGTGTTGCCAGGTCTACGGATTTATCAGTAGATCTACTGATTTCGTTCCGGGTGTACTGATTTACTGAGAAAAAAAATGAAAATCTACTAACTTTTTTTTTAGTAAACATATTAAAATTTATTATTTGGCCCCTTCAGTTCCCAGGGTCGCCCATCAAAGGAAACTCATATTTTCCCAGAAGTAAAAACAAAGCACTGGCTAGATGGCCCAGAAGCCCGTCCTAGTCGGACCTCCTGCGCTGAAGCTTTCGAACAAACTGTGGCGCCCTCGTTTTGGGTAGTACAACCTCACCTGGTTGGGACTCCCACTATTCTGGCGCCTTCGCCGTGATTTTTTTTCTTTCTGTGTAGTGCAGAAGAACAAAAAAAACACCTTTACACGTCCGAAATCGGCTACATTCAACGCCGCAAGAAAATCGAAAGTTCCGGATTCATGCCACCACCGCTAGGGTACACGTCTCGTATCTCTAAGTAGTGACGTTAGAACATCTGGCGTCCCGACGTTTTTGTTTTTTCTTCCCCTTTATGTTTCTTTGGGACTCGTTATACGGCGTTTCTTGGCTCACGCTCTTATCGTCCTAGCTTTGGCCTGTGCTTCGACGGCGTCAGCAATTTTCGTTTTTTTTTTCTATTTTTTCGTTATCGTGTTCCGCGCCAGGGCAGGTACGCTTCTATATGTGTGGCAGTTTGACTCGCTCAAGTTTGTACTACCCAAAGCATGTCCTAACAAGTCATTTTTCGCAGCGCCTCCTGGGCAACGCAGGATGCCTATCTATTCACCCAGAGCAGGTTCGACGGTGACATACGGGTCAGAGCCATATATGGGGAGAGTTCGGCCAGTCTATGATCTCGCCGCCGTAACGTCCCTCTCCCGAGTGAGCCAATCAGCCTCCGTCGCAGAGCGAGAGGCGTGAGCGCATGCGCGTGAACTCTCGGCTGCTCCCAGCTGAGCAGAGAGGGCCGCCATTTTCATTCATTCGCCCGGCGGAATGCATGGGATCGACATCCAAATTTCGGTTCTTTAGTTTTATTTGGCCGGCTCTGGCAAGAAAATGATATAATGTTATTCCTCGGTATCTTAAAAAGCTAACGAATCAAGTTTCTCCACATTTGAACGCAAACTTTGAGTCAGGCAAAAAAGAAATAAGCCCGTAACAGACGACACGTAGCCTCAACAGTGCTCCGCGCCGACCGCGTTGCGTCAAAAACTTTCCACAGCCCAGTAATGAAAGATAGCAGCTTGCAAAGGACTTCCATTGGACATGTACGCGCGCACTTGCCGGAACGTCTTGTTTTGCTTTCGTTTCAATAATAGCGACAGGTGGGTGTCGCACTGTCGACCTCGTCTGTTGATCCAAAAAGTGGCTCAATCCAATAGCTCAATCTCGATTTCAAAGAATAATCCTCGAAATCGCAACACTAATCACTGCTGACAAAAAAAGAAAAAAAGAAACACATTTATGGTGCCATTTTCCTTTTTCCTTTATAAAGAATTACTCGAGAACTGATCTTGTTTTTTTTTCATTTTTATTTGTGTTTATTATCATGTTATTTGTTACTCTATACTATTTCTTCGAAGTGTGGTTTAATGAAAATAAAAAAAACATGGCAAAACACAAATTTTGTAGGATCTACTGATTTTTGTGCAAATCTACGGACTTTTGGGATCAATCTGCTGACTTTTTTTTTTCTCCGTCTGGCAACACTGCCCTGGACCCAAGAGGTTCGAACCACCGTCTGAGGGGTGGCTGAAAAGATGACCTCTGAGGGTCTCCCGCCTTGTTGCTATACTTTTTTGAGGCAAATAAAGATTGTTCATTACTACTACTACTCCTCTTCGGCATAGTAAAGCCATCGGGGTACAGAGAGACCCGATTCTTCTGACGGGTGGCTGGCCGGCCCCCAGGGTGCTTTGCTTTCTTTTGAAAGCGGCTTTGAGCAAAATAAAAAAAGATGCAGAGGCTTCTTTTTTTTTCGCACATGAAAGAGCCATTTTACCCCTCTTAAAAATAAAAAAATAAAGAAAAAGCCGTGGTCATGGGCGTACCAACCGGTGGGGGGGGGGGGGCAAGGGGGGCGCTTGCCCCCAGTTCTCAGAGCGGGGGCAAGGCATGTGTTTTGCCCCCCCCCCCTGAAACAGCCACCGCTGGGCAGGACAAACACTGGCTGGCGGCGCCCAAGGGATGCCAAGGGCACCGGCCCCCGGTCCTTGGGGGGGTGTAGGTCTGGTTTGCTCCCCCCACTCAAAATTAAGTTTGTACGCCACTGGCCGCGGTCTCGCTGAGACCGTACTCCTTCCCTCCTAAGCTCACAGTGCGGGAGGAGCTCTTTCATCACCCCTCTGCGCGTGGGCATGAATGAGAGCGTGATCACGTGGCGTAAGTTCAACGTTTGACAGGTCCATCAAGTACGTAGTTCCCACCGCACTGTCAGGCTAGGGGTGGACGAAGTAGCGGAGAGTAATGCCTGCAAACACGTGTTTTTGAGGGTAAACGGGACGGGTGCTCCAACGCTCCGTGGCAAAGGAGACAGAACTGTCGTCTCCTTGGTGGTCTTGTTGATGTCTATCCTAAAATGGAAGCCAAGCGGAAGATGAAACGTTGACGCGTCAGTTTTATCAACAACAATGGGTCTATTATACGCGTCGCAAGTGGGCTCATTTTCGTGCTCTGCGCGTGGGAAAAGTGGCACGAAGGCGGAAGAGGAGGTTAATGACGATTACGACTAGGCTCCGCCCTCGCACATGTCGGGATAGGAGGCTTGGGGTAAACAAACATGGGTGCCGGTAATGGCGGCCGTGTCGTCGCGGCGACCGTGAATCTTTTGTTTATTGCAGCCCCGTTAAAATTTGCCCAGTTCACAAGATCGAGCAGCTTTTTGCCCCTTACGATTCCTTCATCGTTTGCACGAGGAATTTCGAAGATTCCAAGATAAAGACGAAGAAGAAAAGAAGGCGCTTGCCCAGCCTCGCGATTGAAATGCCGGTTGCGCCGGTCACTACGAGACCGCCGTCCGATTGTGCCGATAAGTTGCCTTTTATCTTGTGCTTCCTTTACAAGCACAACAAATAGGCGCAGCAAGGGCCTTTCGCCACCTGCTTTTTCTGCCCAGTCCCAGGGGCATCGCCACGAAAACATTCGCGCTGCCTCGGCCACGGTGGTCTCGGCAGTTGGCGTCGCGACCGCTTGCGCCATCTCTTGTCTCCCGTGCCAAACGGCGCCCTTTTGTTTGAAGTCCGGTGGCTTCTTTGCGTTTCAATGGGAGTTAAAGGGGTACTACGGCGATTTTTTAGCTACCTCAACTTACTATATTTTCTGACTCCCCGGCCTTTACCCTTTCCGGTATGCTATTTAGTACCGCGAGATTCATAATAGTTCTTGTGAAATCGGCAAATGAAAATGATGCAAAAACCAACATTCAAATGTACCCGCACTTTTCAGTGCCGTGACATCAGTGGCGGGCAGGTTTGCCAGTCTAGCTAGCAGTCTAAAAAATAGAATATGCCAATCATTTGTTCCGTGCTGGAGCGCGGGTACTGGAGAGAGCTTCCAAAGCATTCATTTGACACTATGAAACTGCTTCGAATCAGTTGGGAACAGATTCTACAGTCCAAAGACTGAACACCTGCCCTCCACTGACGTCACTTTTTCGTTGTTGCCAGTAGAGACTTTACAGTTTGAGAAGCACGGTGAGGACCAAAATTGTAAATCCAATAACTTTGCGAGAAAAAAAAGTATTTTGACCTAATATTTGGGATACTATTTTAGCGATGTTTGTTGGCGAGTTTCGCAAAATTTCAAGCAAATCGGGGACCATAAAGAAATCGCCGAAATACCCTTAAAGCCTTTTTTATTTATTTTTTTTTTACTTTCTTTTTTTAGTGAGTTCGTTCTTTACAAATTTTATAAAAAAATGCACCACCTGTGGGCAACGCTGCACAAAATCGTAGCGCGATAGGTTAAGAAACCGATTTTTGCGGTCGATTGAAAGAGCCTGACCGCTATTTGAGACACCCTGTAGAACTGTCTCCACAGCCCCTTGAGGTACGACCCATCATTGTTGAAAGTGATCCAGCTAAGTGACCTGCCGCTGTACTCGACAAATTTCGAGCCCAGTGTATCGAGAAGTGACCGCCATACTTTCGAAATAGATCGGAACATTTTTCTTCCCCCAAGAAACGGTACACGAGCCAGAAACGATACCTATCTCCTGAACTTTTTGTAAGAAAGGCTGTTAATAGGGCTGGTGTTTGAGTGACACTGACTCGTGTACTCGCAGTCGAAAAAGTCTGTGTTTTGTTTCACGTGCAAATTGTTCGCGGTTCCAAACAATGTCAGTCATTTTGTGACTCACGGGTTTTACGACTGGAAAAGGGCGGAAGAAAAAGCAAGAGCTCATGAAAACAGCCTAGACCACCGGAATATGCCGTCGTTGCGTGGCTAGCTCGCTCTACCGCTTGTGCCGGAATAGACAAAGAAGAAGTTCGGCACTTCGTAACCCAGACCGTTTACTGGAAAGAAGTACTGAAGCGAGTCGTAGCAGTCATTAGACTCCTTGCTGAGCGAGGATTGCCACTGAGGGGAAGCGATCGAGGTGTTCGTATCACCCAGAAATGGTAATTTCTTAGGCATACCCGAAGTGATTGCGGAATTTGACCCCTTTCTGAGAGATCACATTGCCCGTCATGGCAACAAGGGTAGGGGTCACTCGCCCTATCTTTCAAAGTTCGCTTGTGATAAGTTCATTGACTCGATGGCACAGACCGTACGAAAGCGAATTGTCGAGCAGGGGCAACGTGCCAAATACTACTCTTTGATTGTTGATTCTACTCCCGACATTGCCCATGTTGGCCAGCTGTCTGTTGTGCTTCGATATTGTTTAATTGGTATTGTTCATTAAATGTTCATCGGATGTGTTTCAATTGAATCGTACACGGGTCACCTGGCTGCAACAATACCCTCTCTCCATGATGCGAACGGCATTTCAATTCATAACTACAGGTGTCAGTTTTATGACAATGTCAGTAACATGTCGGGGAGGTAGAAGGGTCTCCAAGCCCAGATTAAAGAAAAGAACCCACGACCTGTTTATGTTCCTTGCTCGGGTCATTCTTTAAATCTAGTCGGAGCTTGCAGTGTTGATTCCTGTGTAGAGGCAGTGAAGTTTTTCAGTCTAACTCAGAAGCTGTACGTGTTCTTTTCTGCCTCGCCAAAGCGCTGGAGATATTTTATGAGCAGCCTTGAACAAGGACGAAAGCCCTCCGTCCTGAAACGCCTGTATGACACTAGATGGTCAAGGTACGCCGATTCCTTTTAAGGAAAGTGTAGGTATTTCAAACAAATCTAGAATTGTCTGTGTAGCATGATGTATGACGAAGATGAGACCTGCGATACTCGCATTGAAGCGCCGTCTCTTCTCTAGCTTGAGACCGCGTTAATGGCAACACTGTGGAATGATATTCTGGAGCGCTTTGACAAGACCAGTGTCGTACTTCAAAGACCTGGTTTAGACCTCTCAACAGCTGCTGACTTGCTGAACTCACTTGACGACTTCGTGAATTCCCTCCGGCCTAAATCTGAAGCTTTCGAAGAGAGGGTTAGGAAACTGAACGTAGAGCAGTGTTATTAATGTAAACGAACTCGAGACCCTTCAGGGCAATTCACAACAGTGGAGGCGGATGACTGGACTCGCGGCAGCAGAAGGTTCAAGATAGATACGTTTTACGTAATTCTGGACAATCTGAGCTCAGCACTGCATGCTAGGAAAGCTGTGTACATTGACATCATCCGAAAATTTCGCTTTCTAACGCTTCTTAGGGACAATCGAAGCGACACCGAACTAATCAAGCAAGCTGATAGGCTAGCGGAGATGTACAAGGACAACCTTGAGCCGACCTTTTCGACTGAAGTCCCTCAGTTCTCACATTGTCTACAGAGTTGCACTTGTGAAGACATAAGATCTCGTGGGCTTTTGAAAATGTAGCAGGAGAGAGACATTGAAAGCGTTTTCCCCAACTTTTTCATTGCTTTTAGAATACACTTGTGTATCCCCGTATCAAACTGCGAGAGCGAGCGATCTTTTTCAAAGCTGTCCTTGATTAAAATTGCTTTCGCTCCAACCTCGGCAAGGTAAAGTTTAATTTTCTCGCCGTCATGTCTATCGAAAGGAACCTATTGCATCAGATATGTTTCGATGAAACAATATCTGAATTTTCAAGCTCGAAGAGCAGAAAGGTGTCGCTTTAATGAAATGTCTCTTTGTATTCCTGTGCTTTGTGAGTTGTTTCCATTTTGTTTGACTGCATTTGAAATGTCTGTGACAAACACTTTCTCTTTATTCCCACTCTTCCTCACTCGTAAAAGTGCCCCTACGTTTACTTTCAAACAGAATACTGGGAAAGTCAATGGCTGCGATCTACGAGGTGAATAACTCGGTTAATGACGAACCAAAAATATAAAAATACGAAAAACAATATCAGCGATGTGGCACTTGTAAGCATGTGGAACGTCATGCTCCATGTCATATCAAAGACTTCATTTTTATGTCTGCATATTTTTGACCTCGTCAGTCGCCAAGTTCTTCCCGCAGACTGCAGGGATCGGCTCAGCTCTGGAGGAAAGCGAAGACATTTTTAAGGGATGGATGAGAGACGACAAAAAGTGATGATTTTCACTATGGGTTTTAATTTCCTCGGAATGCATAAACACAGTAAAATGGACACATAAGATTGTATTCTGTATGATACCGATTGTACATATTGTATAGTCAGAAATGTCATTGTAAATTTTTTTTAAAAGATATCGCGCTAACTTAGTACATTTCTAGGCATTCGAAGCGCGGATGTTTTAATAAAGTATGTTTTCTTTTACTGAAACTTTTCATTTTTGACCAACCTTATCATCATCAACATCATCATTGCCGTCGTCATCGTGATCACCATCGTCATCATTATCCCTAATTTCGGGGCCCTGGTCAGCATTAGCCCAGGGCCCAGTGGCGGATCCAGGGGGGGGCGAGGGGGCGCCGCCCCCCCCAAACGAAGTCGACCCCCCCCTCCCCCTTCTCGGAGGGCAATTTGACATGGGTGGACCCGCCGGTGCACAAGAAAGAATGGGAGAATAGTATCCGTTACAAATCGGCCGCCCCCCCCCCCCCAAAGCGGAGTTCTGGATCCGCCACTGCCAGGGCCCCGAAATCTCTTAATCCGGCCCTAGGGGGGGGGGGGGGGGGCACCAGTGTACTGCACTGACTAAATTTCTCGTCTACAACGGAGACACCAGACTTCATATCAGGACTGGCGGACTTCCCGCTGTGTAAACAAGCGCTCAACACAATTTACTTTACAGCGGAATGACCAACTGCGAGCTTGCCTCGGCTGGACCCGTTTATTGGGGCCTCTGTTACGACGGAAAGAGGCCACGCGAGGCCAGTCGGCCAGACTTCATTTCGCCGAGTCGGAGCCCAGTCAAGGGCTCGAGCACATACAAGCGCGGACACGCGGTTTCCTCTCGGTGACAATGGACTTCTGATGCCGAGAAGTAGCCGATCAAGCGCTCGATATCTTCCGATCTCCCTCGTTCTCTCCGGCGACGCAGCTCGATATGTTGCGAAGTTCACGAGTCCACGTTTGTTGTTTCTTTCAGGAGGTAAACACCAACGTCCGGGATAGGGTTTTTATAATCCGGAGCTAACGGCGTAGACTCGAGATGGCCATCGCTGCCTTCAAGGTCGCTGCGGAGATTGTTTCGCTTGCACAAATCTCAGAGGCCGCAAAAACACGCGACTTGGCGCATATAATCGGGCGCTCGCGGACGAGGCGTCGCGTATCGTAAGACGGACTGAGCGTCTGCTGGCTCCTTTCTGCGCGAGATACTAGAAGAAAAGTTTGAACATCTAACATAACCAATTCGCCATTTTAATTGATGCATGAACGTCCCAGTGATCAAACACTCAGTAGCCGGTGGATAAAAAAATCCTTGTACGGATACACAAAACCGCTTCAAGCATGAATGGTATTCAGGTAAGCTCGGTTCTTGTTCCGCTGTCCGTATTGCACGCATGTTCGATGATTTGACGGCATTAACTGACACGTGGCATAAAGTAACGGAAATTAGTTCTTCTAGAGGGTGTCAACCGCTGCTTTGACATCTTCATCGGACGAAGATAGGTCTCCGTAGTCGCCGACATTTTAAGAATTGCAGGGCATGACGTGTCCCTTCCGTCCGAATTATCAGTCCGCAGCGAACGAGATGGCCAGGCATCGTAAAGCCTGATTCACATGTGGTGCGATTTTGCTTGCGAATTCGCAGCTGTGGCGATCGTGCACCGCAGTGTCCCCCAGGCTTTTGTGTGCCACACGAGCGACCCCGCAACTGTGGAATCGCCATCAAAATCGCACCATGCGAATCAAGCCTAAGGGACGATTGCAGCCGTTAAGAAGAAGTTGGAACTCGAGAAGAGTTTAGTTCCCTTGTTTCAGAGATTTCTGCCAGCAGTACCTAGAGTTGTCATTTCATCGTTGTATTGAATACGTGATTGATCTGTGCATTTTGAGCGCGTGTTTCTGTGTTGTGCAAATCCACTCCTATCTTGGTCCTGTGTAGGACCGATAGTATTTCACATAAAGAAATAAATAAATAAAGTTCAAGTCTGATAAGGTCAAGTAAGAGAAAAAAAGGAGCATGAGATCCGTATATCGTCGGGTTTGGTTATCGCGGACACTTTTATCGACGTCGCGTAGCCTGACGTCACGTGACTAGGTTGCGTGACGTCATGATAGCACGTGACACCATACGGTGACGTCAGGCCACGTGACGCAAACTTTCCCGCTAACACGCGACACTATATATGCCATGACCGTACGTCACGTGTTATATTAGAACACGTGATGTCGATTTCCATCGCCTGATTTAGCGGTGGTGGTAATGAATAATATGTCTCTGTCCACTCCTCGAAACGACAGTTCATAGCTTCTGAACAAACTTGAAATAGTTCCTGCGTTCCGCTCGTTACAGGAACTCGGACATAAAGGTTGCTGCCCCTTTTGTAATCAGGTGTGTCAGCAGACGCAGAACGCCTTTTTACTCCTACATCAACACGTGACCCTGCGCACGCCTCGTGTGCCAACACCTGGTGTGGATAAAGGGCAGACATGTACCTCACGCGTTACCTCTACCTAGTTACTTTTTTCGGTAACGAGTAACGTATTTAGTTACTTTAAATGCCAAGTAACGAGTGATGATATTTCGTTACTTTTGAGGAGTAACGACTCCGTTTAACCAGCCTGAGTATGCGTCTATTTCGACGAAGGCAGGTGGGCAGCCCGAGCGATAACTAAACAGTATGACAGTATAGCAACGGTTTATCGCTGAACACGTCAGTCGAACTCTACAGCTGGGAATGTCATCACCCAGCGTTCACAATAAGGGCCCGTTTACACACTTGCAACCGACTGTGTACGACCGAATGAAACAAGACCGGTTTTTAAGGCTCTTTCGACTGTTTACGACCGGATGCGCTGCTGCGGAGCCGGTCATAAGCCGATCTTCTCTCATTCAGTCATAGTTAAACGCAAGTGCATGAACGGGCCATTTAAATTCGTTGGTAGAACGTTCTATAACGTTCTACCGAATGGAAAACCGGAGGTTGCCAACACGAGAAGGCACAGAACCCATTGTCAACTTGGAACTTTCGAAGCTGCAGAGAGAACAAAGAGAGATGGAAATCCCAGATTCACCAGCTCTTCCTGAAGCACAACACTGCCATTCCTTCGAGCGCGTGAGTAGACCGACTCTTCAGCGTCGCCGAATATGATATGTATACTCAAGTAAGCGGGGGCGAACATAACCGACGAAAACTTGGAGAGGCAGCTCGACTACTGAAAAGAAAACAATAAACCATGAAACAAAAGAAGTTGTGTATTTGGTCGTCAAAGTAACGAGAAAAGTATTTTGTTACAGTTGAGATAAAGTAAGGCGTTCCCTTTGAGAATCGGTAACGAGTGACGTATTTAGTTACTTTTTGAGCGAGTAACGAGCAACGATATTTATTTACTTTTTTGTGTAACGTGTACATGTCTGATAAAGGCTGAGTTGCTTATGAACAGAGAGTGTCGGTCTACATATAAGTTTTAAAGCACAATTTCGATTCGAAATTTGAATAACGAAATTCGCAGTGGAAATGTTTCACAGCTCTGTGACGTTGCAGAAGCCTAGGGTAACGTTTCGAAGTCGTCACGCGCGCGTGTGATTACCTCAGGGGAAATTGAAGTTCACGGTAAACTGTTCTCCGTCATGGAACACGTTGAGCTGTATCGCGATAAAACAAAAAAAAAGTCTATGTGACACTGAAACATAAAATAAACGGAGGATGAGAGAAAAAAAAAAGAGTTCCCCTCATACCATTTAAAGCAAGTGAAACTTTCACGCACACAACGTCTCTACAATGTCATAAATGACGTCATGCGGTGCCTGCGCTCGTTACAAACAGGTCAGCGTTTGCCCACACGTGGGCACTGCGCGTGTGCAGGAACCGGATTTCCGTGAAGTAAAGCGTCCGCGCGTGCGCTGTGCCGACAGCAACGTCACCGCAGCACGCAGTAGTGAAAGTGTACCGGTTAGTTTGGCGAGACGGTTGATCTTAAAGTGGGGGAACGCCATTGTCATGTAGCCTGTCTCCATCTTTACGTTTTTCGGCATTTTTTTCTTTCACGAAATTTTGGTGAAGTAGCGTGTCGCATCACTTGGTGGACTGCCTCACGCTGAATAAATATTCGTGGATATCTATGGTTCTATTCGAAGTATAACGGACCGCACGTTTGTGAACGTTCGGCGTGCATTCTATCTACCCAATCAGGACGGCTGTTAGCAGACGATGAGCGGGAGCTATGGTCCCCCGAGCATCTCATTATCACCGCGCAGCCAATCAGATTGCGGCATCGGCCGATAAGAACGCCGGAGAACCAATCACGAAGCAGGAACATAATAAGCCCTGCCCTTCGTTTTTTCAGCTGTCTGTGACTATGGTTCTGATCATGCGCTGTGAACGACGACCGCAACGGTGACGTGCGTGACAAAGAGCGTCCCTGCGGTCCACGATTGGCTAAACGCTCACTGTGGCATCCTGAGCGTGATAGATTCTACTTTCATTCATGAAATCAAAAGCAACGTCAAACTGTCAACTTCGATGGCGTTTCGTTTAGACGCTGTGATTATGCGAGTTTCTACCATGCCTTTTTAGTTTTACACACCATCGAAATTGTCGCCGGCGATCGATAATCCCACTCGTGTCGTCACAGCTAAAAGCCATAAAAGCGAGCCACCGAAACATTTAGTCGTTATATTAAGTACGGTGTAAGCTAAAAACACCATTGAAAAGAGTTTGAACGCGCTTCGTTTCTTCTTTATGTATATATATGTAACGCCAGAATGAAGCTGAAACACAACTAATAGTAATAGTATAGAAATGACCATCGTTGATCTTGCGTCACAAAACATTAACGTCATCATCATGATGTTTTTTTGGCTCACTTGTCTCGTGAGCACATGCGTATCATCATAAAGTGTACCCCCCATAGGTGCGGGCACAGGTGCATTAAAGAACCTGTGTATGGATGCGTGGCGCTCATAGACATCCGGTGCACGAGTCTATAGTTTTGTAATTGCGCAACTTTTCTCGGCAGCTGCGATGAAACTCCGCTTGTTATGGCAATGCGTTATTTGTTCAGTCGACACGTTGACAAAAAAAGAACACTTGCCCTTTTTAGTTTGTCGCTTTTTTTTTCCGGCGTACAAGAGTGTGCAGCGTTTCCCTTCAAACAGATCCACAGACATTTCCTGCAGCGGAAACTTATCTGACGTGAAGTACCCAGTCCCTGTTCTGGACTCGTAAAACTAATTACTGGGTAGTAGATCCGCGTCTTGAGTAGTATAATAAGTATTTCCGCTCACACGTTATGTCCTCCGTGCAGGTAAAGCCGACGCTAAAGTACCGCAGCGTGGGAAGCTACTACACGGCAACCCACTTTCCGGACGAGATTCTTCGGGAGGCGCTCTCCTACGAACACCAACCGGAAGACGTCTTCATCGTCACGTACCCGAAATGCGGCACGACTTGGATGCAGTGCATCCTCTACCAGATCTACACCAACGGTGCACCCGTGGAGTCCATCGAAGATTTCGTGACCAGAATGCCCTTTCTGGAGAGGATGGGCGTAGAAGGTCTGGCCGACCTGCCGCGGCCAGGCAGTGCCATCAAGACCCACATGCTGTACGACCAGGACCGCGTCTCCAAGCAGGCCAAGTACATTTACGTCGCTCGGAACCCGTACGACTGCTGCGTGTCCTTCTACAACCACTACAAGCTCTTCCCGATCTACCAGTTCGAAGACGGAACGTTTGAACAGTTCTTCGAGCAGTTCATGCGTGGCGAAGTGGAATTCGGCGACTACTTCGACCATCTTCTCTCCTGGTACCCTCATCGGGACGAACCCAACGTCTTGTTCATGACTTACGAAGACCTGAAGCAGGACACCCGGTTTTGGGTGCAGAAGCTTGCCGACTTCTTGGGGAGTCGGTACGGAGATAACTTGCGGCAGGATCCCGATGCCATGGAGAGGATCATTGACGCGACCAGTGTGACCAACGTGCGGGAGTTGTTTCGGCGCGAGAGAGACCATCAGCGACAGGTAACGACGAAGACACCCATCGATGAGATGCCCAGGTGGGCTGCTCTCTTCCAGGAGGCAGCGGGGGATCTATTGAAAAAGCCGCACGCCGGGGAGTTTGTGCGCAAAGGGATGGTCGGTGACTGGAAGAACTACTTCACGCCCGAGCAACTCGAGAGAATGAAGCGTAAGGCGAGGGAAAGATGCAACGGGATTAACGCCATGGAACTGTGGAAGCATTTAGGCATCTGTTGAGTAGTTCCTTTGTCATTAACTCCTCCCACAATGTGAGGAATTCATTCATTTGGCAGTGCCGCCATGGTAGCAATGCCGAAGCGTTTTGTGGTGTTAGTTATTAAAATCAGAAATCAATTGCTTTCAGTTTTTTAATTATTATTATTATTATTACTATTATTATTATTGTTGTTGTTGTTGTTGTAGTTCGTCATTCTCAAGAAAAAAAAAAGAGAATAAAATTGGGCTTGGTGGCAGCACAATGAACACGCCACCGAGTTTCTGAGTTTCTTACTCTTTGCCCTCACTGTCCAGTCGTCAGTGCTCGCCGATAGCAGTGGCAGTACAGCCTCCTCGCTTTGCGCTGGCGCCGCAGAATCTTCGTGCCCCATCAGACTTCTCGTCATCTGACGATCGCTGCGACCATATATATGCCTTTGTTGGGTCATCTGATTGGATGGTTTCAAGACGACAGCGATGACACCCACTTCCGGTATACCGGTGCTTCAAGACTGCCGCTGCATCCTTTCAGCTTCAGTAGGCTTGGTGGCAGCACAATGAACACGCCACTGAGTTTCCTGTTCTTTGCCCTGGAGGTAGGGTATATTTGTGAGCCTTTTTTTAAGTCTGATTACCGATTTTTATTGCTGCTACCGGGCCCACTGGAAAGCATGACACCCTGTTCCTCCCTGTTAGCATGGTTTAGAGTTTGTTTGACTCATCTGATTTGTAGTGGTGATGTCGAAATGAACTCCGGCCCTGATGAAGACACTCAGATTCTTCCTAAACAAATTATTGAAGGGCTAACGCAAATAGCTGCTGGTATAACCGAAATAAAAAGTAATCCCACGGCTCTGCAAAATAAGCTTGACGGTTTCGATTTGCGTCTTGCTGCTACTGGTTTCAGTTTGTCTCAACTGCTCTAGGCTTGATAACAAGGTGAGACATGTCTACAAGAAAAAATTGCCGCTCTTGAACTTGCCGTCATCCAACTAACTGATAAGCACGATGTCCTGGAAAATCGTTCTCGTAGGAACAATCTGGTGTTATATGGCTTAGAGGAAGCTGAAGATATGTAGCGCCGGCTTCCTTACTGAGCTGTGTCACATGAACTACTGTCTTCAATGCTTTGTTACCTGCGATGGTATTGAGCGCTTTCATCGTCTTGGTTCTCACATTGAGGGTAAAATTAGACGTATTATTTGCAGTGTGCTTGACTACCGACACAAAATTCTAATTCTTAAGAATGCTTGAAAATTCAGGGGCACCCACTTTGTTCATTAACGAGGGCTTTTCCCTTCGTGTCCGTGACATTAGTAGGCAGCTCTGGCATGGTACGGCTGACCTCCGACGAAACAGCTCTAAATGTATTTTACGTCATGACTACGCACTTGTCAATAACGTTCGGTACGCATATGGGATGAGTCTAACAACTGCATCGTAAAAGCTGCCCGTCCAGTCTTTTTCTGGACCCTCGGAATGACTCGCGAAAAATAACAACCTTTCCTTGTTAAATCTTAATGCCAGAAGCCTTTTTCCAAAGTCTACTGAATTTGCTTGCATTGCATGCATCATATTCCTCGCATATCATGTGTGTCACTGAAACTTGGCGGCACGATTCCGACTATGAATTTACTCTCCCTGATTATAATGTGGTTTGTGGCGATAGATCTCCTAGGAGAGGTGGTGGCGTTGCATTATCTCTTAGGTATGCTGTTCTTTTCTCTGTACTTTCTTGTTTACCAAATACAGAGTAATCGTGGAGCAAAGTGCATGTAGATAAGTTCGTTCTTGTTATTGGGGCTATTTACCGGGCTCCTAGTTATTCCGCTCAAGGGCTGTTTGATATGCATGATTAGATATTGCAACACAACCTTGAAACTTCCAACTCATACTCACGGGTGATTTCAATGTTTCTGACATAAATTGGAGTACGCTTAACAATAGGATTCCGAGTCAGAACATTCAACGCGTCAAAACATCCATTCGTGTATGTTTTGAATCGTTGGACGTTTTGACGCGTTGGATGTTCTAACTCGGATGGGTGTTCTGACTCGTTGGACGTTTCGACGCGTTGGATGCTCTGACTCGGATGGATGTTTTGACTCGTTGGCCGTTTTGACTGCGCTGGATGTTCATAACTCGGACTGGAATGTTCCGACTGGTTTCCAGGTTTCGACTCAGATATATAAAGTTTGTTTATGGGGTGTTAGATCCATTTTACTTGTATGGGTTGTTCTTTTGTGTAACCGACTTTTAAAAATATGGTAAGCAAAGGTCGAATGTTCCTCAATAAACCTATATAAATGACGAAGAGATGAACAATGTTTTCACATTTTCGGGAAATAGAAGCCAAGCGCAGAGAATGAGTGGAATATCTCTACCTTCTGTTTTGTCATTGTTTTAGTGCACAGTACACTGGTTAGGGATGCTGTACACCCTGCCACTGTCGTATCTTATCAGAGCTCGTGAAAACCGCTTCTAGTGTTCCGCCTTGTATTCAACCCAGGAGGAACAGGCCTGCGAAGCGGGGCCGTCGCCATAATGCGATGAGCGGATTGCATGCTTGAAAACGATATAATGAAACTTACTGCGCATAAAATGTTCTTTAGCATGCAGGTAGGCCAATGGCATGTTCCAAGAATGTTTAGAAATGAACATATGGTTTTAGATTAGATAGTGGGGAAAGGAATTTCAGCAATTTATTTGAACTGCCACGTATAATTTAAAAAAATTAAATGTGTGTATCTTCTTTACCGGTTCGAGCATAGTACATGTCACATGCGGAGGACCAGCAAAGCGGGCGATGAGCTCTTAGTAGTGTCCGTGATAGCACGAGATAAGACGCCACTGCGGCAGCCAAACATAGGGAACTCTGAAAATCATCAAGCTGGGGAGCGGGCTCCACGTGCCTCTAATAATGTCGCACCTAAAGCCGAGCAAATGGTCCTGAATCAGTGCAGCAGTAGCCGTAAAGCTCGGGAAGCAAAAGTAATGGCTCAACGAGAGGCAGACGCTTGAGAAACAGGCGCACGGAAGACCGAAAACATTTTATGCTTCAGGCCATATCTGGGGACCGATGAGGGGTTGCTATTACAAGTTTAAGCGCATTTGCCCAGTCGTGGTTCATCACACTGCACTCCCTTCGCCCCGAAGCTGACAGTGTACAATAAACTGCACGTTCGTTGGACCTGTTGGCGTCGCACCACATGATCGCCCCTATCTCCGTATATGCTCACGCGCAGAGAACGATGTCAAGCTAGAAGAAGCATGCCATCGGTTGCACTTGCGAAAAGATTACTTCCACAGCGCTTCCACCGCACTGTAGGCCAAGAGGTTAACGGAGTTTGTTTATGCCCCGACTTTCACTCTGAGATGAGACGCTATGATATTTTACGAAAGATCGTTGAGTGAAGCGCCAGTGCTGTGCCCGAGGCATTCTAAATGGCTGCTGGTATTGTTTGCCCTGCACTAGAGGCGCTATTTCGGTACAAATCACAAGCCTTCACGCCCGCCGGCTCACGCACTGGTCAGTTCGTTCTATGGAAGGACTCCAATCATTGAAATCCTGTCAACGTAGTTGAGTACGTCTTGAAATGTCGGAACTGCAGTCGCCAAGTAGCACGAAAACATAGCCATTTCCTCCTGCAGCCGCTTGTTACGTCTGGTCACTTGAACCGCCGGTGCAGACGCCACCGCGAGGGATTTAAGAGGAGTCCCTGGATCCTGTTTTGTGAAGAATGCTGGATAAGTTGCAGGAACTGTATGAATTCAGCCAAGTCTGGATGATGACTCGGCAGCCGGCTGTGCAGTCCGTTATGCTACTTTTCCACCATAGTTGGTGGTACGTGGTCCATTGTTCTCAATCTGGCCCCAGATATCTTTGACAACTGTGTTCGAAAGCCAGAAGCTGTCAAAATACGTGGCGAATTGCTCGAGCCGAGCAGCGTCCAGTGGAGATAACTGTGGCCGATCAGCGAGCAGGTCCCTGGCGAAGGTGAATTGCATCCGGTGTTGGGTAAAGTACACCTAAAAGGTACTTCAAGTAAAGTACAAAGTAAATGAGACATGATGTACTTCAAGTAAAGTAGTAAGTATACACGGGTGCAATGTACTTGAAGTAAAGTACTATAAATAGAATGTACTTTAAAAGTAAATTACAAGTATTTTAACACAATCTTTTATCATGTCCATTAATTCCCCTATACTGTGATTTTTTAACTGGTATCCATTGCCCAGGAGTAATCAGGGGTGCATGATCTATTTTCAAAAACAGCGGCGAATATTTGATAAAGTCAAGTGACCACAGAGTAGTTATTTTCAGGAACGGGCCCAAATTTAGAAGTCCCTCTTCTGAATTTGGCCCCGCTTGCACTGGATTGTTGCACCCAATGGGGTTAAATGTACTAGGAGAGAGCATGACGTCAGTCCCGTAGCTTCCGCAAGGAATCCTCTCATAGAGGAGTGTCCCTTCTTTAATGAAAAAACAAACAAAAAACAGTGAGTGTGAAAGCGAGCTGGTGATAATTAATCATAATGTGACACCTGAGATTGGGGTGCGAAAAATTAAGGAACTTTCAAGTCGAAGGAAATGACAAAGGAAATGTCTCAAAACATTGTGACGTTCTCCTCTGTAGTCTTTTTCTTCGACTTGAAAGTTGGATTGTTCCACACCACAGCTTGAGGGTGCTTAACTTTTCTCTCATAATATTTTAAACCTCCTCGCTTGCGCTGACCGACCAAGAAGTAGAGAGAGTTCCAAAAGCTACTGGAAAGCCGCCCCAGAACAAGCGGAGCGATGCGTCGTCTGCTTACGTCTCTGGTGAGAGTAGAATGTCTCTCGCAGTATTTCTTCGGAGTTGACAAAGCATCATTTCGTGATACAAATTTAAAACCAAATTTGGGGAATGTACTTTGAATGTCGAGAATTGTACTTTCCTCGGAAAGTACTAGAAAAAAATACTTAAAGTAAAGTACAAGTACATACTCAGAGAATGTGCTTCAGGTGAAGTACAAGTTTCCTAAACCTACTGGAAGTAGTACTTTAAGTACAATGTACTTGAAGTATTTCCCAACACTGATTGCATCCTTCCCAGAAACCGTCATCGCAAACTACAAGCGTTATCTTATAAGTTATTTTTATATATTATTTGGTTCTTTGTGCCTCAAAACGACCGAAGTTTTTGTATAAGGCACTTAAGTATAAAAAAAAATAAATCATGCGCAAAATTTGTAACACCATACACCATACATAAACGCATACTATACCTCATTGAGAAAGGTTAAAAACGATATGATAGCTATGTGTACAAGAGTGACTCAACTCAACAAAAGTAATACAGTGCATATCTTCCAACTTTTCAAGGTCCCCGGCTTTCAAGCCTCCGGATGGATGTTCTAACTCGATGGACATTTTGACTCTATATATATGAATGTTTCGACTCGGATGGATGTTTTGACTCTTGTGTCACGTGCCCTAATGGATGTTTTGACTCGTTGGATGTTATGACCCGTTAGATGTTTTGACCATAAACGTGTCTTCTTGTGGGTTTGATGGGCCTATTTAAGGAGTGTGTTTTGAAAAATAAATCTTTAGCTGCGTGCGGAGTTTCGTGTCTGTCCGTCCTTTTCTTGTACCCTCGCTCCAGGGTTACTATGTCTAAGAAAAAGTTAGGGCGCAAACAAGCTGGTGATGGTTTAACATTTTAGACATAAAACCCCGAGACTGGGGGAAACCCCCAGTCTCGGGGTTTTGTCCAAAATATTATTATGTCGCCCGCCTACTTGCTTTATCTTCGTTAGCGCGCTTGTAGCCACTTGCACAATGGTAACGGAGTGTATAAAAAAAATCTTGAATTTATTGTTACACGACCAAATAAAAGGCAGCAATTGCAGTCAGCTGCCGCGATCATGAACAGAACCGTGCACGGTGGAACCTGGTGCCTCTCAGTTCGTAGATGCAACCATGTGCCATTCAATGGTCACGTGTGGTTCATGTTTGGAAGGGAAATCTGCGAGGAGGATGAGAAAGAGGCGAGCGACACGGTTGGCAAAGCTACGTAGCTTACGCCATGCCCTCTCCGTGCCATAAACGGCCAAGAGTGACGTAATTACGATTGTCGTCACTAGGTGGTGCCAGCTTTATGGTTAACGCGTTACCATCCCACCAAGTGGGGATACTCGAGGTTTGGTGTACTGGAATTGAGAGGTGTGCCAAGCGCCGCTGGTTCGCGGGCACCTCCATCGGACATTGCCGCGCCGTGGCGCTGCTACTAATCGGTCCGTGACGTGAGACATTCCAACGAAACTCGGCCTCCAACTACCAGGTGGCGTTGAAAAATCGTTTTATTCGTTTTAAAATTGCTTTTCTTGCATTTATGGACGAAAGACTCGTGTTTCTGAGCTGCTGCCATCGAAAAGGTCACGTCTACACAAAGAAAGAGGCGCTAAAATTTCGCTTCCGTACCCCTTTGAAACAGCCAAACTGTTTTATCCGTGCTGGGATTTCGACGAACCCTAGAAACCTGCTGGTTTTCTTGGAGAGCCTCAAGTGAGAGTGTGTTCAACTCAAACCATGGAGAGTATTTACAATTTAATGGCGGCGTTAGAGATGGCGGATTACACCCCTTTTCGCGTTTGAAAAATACTTCTCCTATCGGAGCAAAAATGGTGTCTAAAGAACAGTGTTATTTTATTCTTCGCGTAAAATGTCCGAGCATCTCCAGGGCAGTTTATAACCGGAGTTACGTTGAAAAAAACACCCGTAGCCCATAAACACGTACCCCGGGCGAGCAGTAGATCACACTCTTACTTGAGGCTTTCTAGGTTTTCTTTGGTGGTGGAAAGTAGGGTTGAGCGAATAGTGGTTCGAACCGAATAGTGCTGCGTCATTCGTAGCGTTGAAAATGCAAGGGAAAAACAAGACGGCCGGTTCTTTCAACAGTGCAGAAGCTAGGGATGACGCTACGCCATTCGATTCGAGCCACTATTCGCGCAAACTCTATAGTCCGTTGCAACTCAAGAAGGTAGGAGAGGGAAGGGAAGGCCGGGGAGGAGGAAGCAGGCGGAACGCTGGAGAGAGAATGAGAACTTCCCCCTCTCCTCTGCAGTTTTCCGTCTGCTTCCTCCTCCCCAGCATTCCTTTCCCTCGCCTTACCTTCTTGAGTTGCAACGGACTATAGAGAAAATCGTAATTTTTTTTTTCGTTTTTGTTTGTTTGCTTTGTTTTTGGTGCATCAAGAAGCGCAGCGTCAAAACCGAATTGTCACGACGCTCGTCGTCTTAATGCCTTTGCTATCCAATCTAAACCAATCACGCACAAAAAGAAAAGAAAAAAAAAGGCGCAGGATCATGGGACTATAGGTGACCACCTTCCTGCTAGCGAAATGCGGGACACGCGGGGCAGGGGGGGGGGGGGGGGGGGGGGGTTATGAACACGCACATCACGACCAAGAACCGAGGCTCTGTTAACACATTTAATATATTGTGCTGTTTATACACCTGCAAATTGTATAAATAAGTTTTAATCTCAGTGATATAATTTTTATGCTAAATTGTTATTAAATGTGTCGAAGTTGAAAACATAAAAATTGTCTGCAGCAGAACTGAACGGATGAAATGGAAATAAAGAAAGAGTAGATCTCTTGTGGGTTATTGTTTTCTGTCAGCGCTTACTTTCATTAACATGGTCTTACACAAATTTTTAATATTATGTTCTTTTTTTGATCGTTGTGAGTTGCATGCTTTCCGTCTGGTGTGGCTCTTTTCACTAAAAAAAAATTCCCTTTGGCATTGACACAGCAATTTGAAGATATTTACAATAATTTATATTTAAACTTTTGGCGAACAATTCTCTCTTACAATATTTTTCCCCGAAGGGAAGAAGGACAATCCCGCAATGGTTGTGGAGAAAATGGCGTACCATTGCGATTCACACGATTACCAGCAACCTCCGCGCTTTCCCGTGCCCCGTGATTCGGCAGCACCATAAGCTGCAGAGTGGATTTTTGCGACAGTGTGAAACGCGGGACATTTTGGAAGATTGTGCAATTTCTCGCGGGACGCGGGACACGAGTCCTCAATGCGGTACAGCCCCGCGAGTCGTGGGACGGGTGGTCACTCTTCATGGGACAGGGAGTCAGGACTCAGGAGAAGTACACCAGAGGCCGCGAGATCTCTCTCGCCATTCGTGCGTTGGCGGCGAAAAGTTCTCGCCAAAATGCTGCCCGCCGTCGCGGACTCGCGAACGGGTCGAACATTTACTCATGGGTCGCTAACGAGCGCCCAGCAGAAAGCTGCGACACCACGTCCAATGACTAGCCGAGAAAGCTCACGCAGGATCAGAACGGCAGGGACCGCGGCTCTTTCAGTTGGCCCACAATTCCAGCGCGAGCGTATATGACCTTCGATAGCGCTTCGCAGTCTCGTACGAGCTTCGAGCGCGCGCAGACGCTACCAAAACTACCAAAACAAAAGCAAAAAGCAGCAATGCCAAAAAAAAAGCCTTGTTTTTTTATTTTGTTAGTGACCAAGTAGCCTTCCTGGAGAAAACAAAATTAAGAAAAAATACTCTGCTTATACTTTTAAGTGTTGACAGCGGCCACGCGACGCACCGATTCTGATCCTCGATACAACGCACGAGACGCATGGGACAACCTAACCGTACACGTTTTATGTGCATCCCGATAATAATCGTCCGGCGTTGCCGCAGTCGGGAGCGCCCCTCGTCGAAGTCCCTTTATGGGTCTCGTCTCTTCGGAACGCTCTTCATAAAACCAGACCCGTACGGATAGGATAATGGTATATACCTCGTTTGGCCAGAACATTTGTCGCTCGTATCGATTGATTTCAGCCCGAATCACGCTGCACTCTAAAAAAAGAAAATAGTGCGCCTGTCTAGTTTCCCGCAAAACAGAAAAAAAAATATTGGCACAAAAAAAATATAGTTTGAAAAAAAAAACACCATGTCAAGTTTGCGACCAGGGGTCCTAAACTTGTCAAACCCAAAGCTGAAGCAGAAAGTCAGCGAAGCGCGCCGATAGGACGTCGGCGCAAAAAAAGTGCCAAGTCATCATCGTATAGTAGGCCAATCGGTGCGCTCCGGCGACTTCGGCCCCAACTTTGTGTTTGACCAGTTTAGAGACCCAGACGTGCAAACTATACTGGATGATCTGCAGCCGACTATACTTCGTTTCGGCTTAGGTCCGAGCGCGGCCGATGTTATGAGCCGAAGGTTCAATCAAACAGCTAAAGAGGCCCAACGTCATGGCGTGCTTTCTGCAGTTGATAGGACCAGACGGAATTCGCCGTCTCTCTGTGCACTGATCCTCAGCCGGCTAGTCCTATCAAGCGCAGAGAGCACGCCACGACTTTGCGCTTTTACGCTGTTTGATTGGCCCTTCGGCTCATAACATCGGCCGCGCTCGGACCGAAGGTGAAACGGAGTATAGATAGCTCCGTGATTTGATAAAAAAACAAAAAAACCTTAAGGGAACCATGAGGCGCAATATAAGATTATGACAACGTAGTTAGGCAGCTATCGGCAGACGCGACAAAGAATGCAGGGGACGGTGCGAAGAAGTGCAGTGACGAAGAAGACACTTGTTTGCTGCGTGCCATGCCGACCGAATTATTTTCGGATAGGCCTATAGAGCATGTCCGGAGCTCGTTTGCTTCACACATAAATGTGTACTTTGAACATGTTTTGCAGACAGTTTTTTGTATGACCAATGTGACCGCCATACAGCGGCTTTATGAACACAATGCGCGCATTCCATCCTTTTCAAAGCACGGTACGCAGGCCGGCTAGAGCTTGTAGCCTTGCTTGCCCTGTCTCCGAGTAGAAAGAAAAATGCAGGCCGACAACAGGTGTTTGTACCGGACTCTGAAAGCACACTTGCCACACTGTTTTTACCTTCTCTATCTAAAGAAGAAAAAAACAATATAGAGCAGTTATGAAATTGGACACATCCATTTCACGCTCCCAGGTGATATCGTATCGCCAACCGCTGCGCACCAAGCAGAGCATGAGTCAAGAATCGGTGGTCAGCCGTCGAGAGGCAACCACTTCCAAAAGCCACGAGTCGCAGTAGAAACAGCGTTTATTGGAGAGCAAATGACTCGGTAGGAAGCGCCCTCATAAAACTCGGAAGATTTGATGCTGGCTCAACGATGGCGACCTCCCAAAAAAAACATTCATTTCTTATTTTTGGTTTAACCCCTCAACCACAAAGTATACAAAAAAATAGACCTTCATTTGTGTGCAGCCCCATTGATGGCAACCGGCGTTAGCTCACTCGGACCTTGTCTGACTCAACGCGGCTTCCTCTTGTCCGCATTCTAGTTGAGGCCAAAGTCGAGGAAGCTGGCGCACCAGGTGCGGGCGTCCTTGCTGTTGGTGCAGCACATCCTGAAGGCCTTGGGGTCCTTGGTCATCTTGGAGCAGCGCTGGCACAGGTCGCGGATGGCGGCGCTGGACGGGCACAGGTCTTGGCCCTGGCCGAGGGCGCGGAGCAGGTCGACGTCGGGACCCGCCGCCGACCGGCGGTCCCAGGGATCCCGGTCGACTCCGCCCTCCACGAGGAAGGACGACGCCAGACCTAGGGTCAGCGCTAACAGGCAGGACAGCACCAGCAGCAGCCGCACTGCGGGTCGAAGGTGGAGAAATGTCTGCGGCGTTGTTAATTTACAGAAATATACCTTTTATGCAGAAAATCCCCAAAGGCGGCGCGCAGAAGCGGCATGCAAGACAAAACGCCTAACTTGGCCCAAATTTGGTAATCTAACTTGGGCCGGCTTTGCTCCAAGGCACTAGTTGGTGTCAAAGTGCTTTTCGTTTGCTTTCCTATGACTTTTCCATGCTTCGCCACATGATTGCTAAAGTGCGCGACTCCAGCCAAAGATGCCACATATCGACTGAACAACTAGCAGGGGAACCTTATTCTGGCGCTGGTTCGGCAGTTTTGACCCAAAGTTACCACGTGAACCTGGAGATTGAGGCACAAAGATGCCGAATGACAGTCAAAGTATCAGGCAGTTACGCCTAACTTTGGCACTTGTTTGGTGGTTTCCAGATTCAGGCCAAAGAACGTCAAGTATGGCTTAGCCTTGGCTTCTTCGGGCTTCTCAAGACGCCAACTTTCCAGACAAAATATTGGAAATTGCCCTGCAATTATGTTGTTACGTGAAACGTTCTTGATTTAATGCTACAGTCACTTCAGGCATTTCTTGTCGAGCTGTGCCGCCAGGTGTCTCCGCTTCCCCGTCGTATCGGCCTGTGTCCACAGAGTATGCGGAGTGACGGGTAGCGGTGGGTAAACTGAATGTATGTGCAGGTCACGTGGTATGAAGGCATCTGCTAGTTTCTGTTCCTATTTGATTTGTCATTGACCGAAAACAAACGCATTCTTCTTTCGAGAAGTGGTGGCAAAGTATAAACGATACTGTAAACGAGTTTTGTTTTGTTCTCCTGCACGCCAATGTTCGCAGTCTTAGAAAACATTTCAATGAAATAAACAGCTTGGTAAAACCATGTACTTGGATTGTATAGACGTTATTGTATATTTCGGAAACTAATATTAAACCAGATGAAGAAACATTGTCTTTTCTAAATATATTTCGAGGTGTTTTCACATAATAAAGATGAGAGGATAGGACGAGGAATCATGATTATGGTAAACCAAAAATGGAAGATAACCAAAAGCAATAAAATTATGTTCTGTTCAACGGAGGCTCTTCATATTGAAATTGAATATAACAATAAAAGATAACTTCTATACTAGAGCATATACAGAGCACCTCATGGTAATGTAAATGAATTTCTAGATGATATCAATAACTGGTTAAATGACAACAAAGACACTGACATGATAGTTGTAGGGACATTAACATAGACACCAGAAAACCGAGTTTACTGACCAATAAATACCTAGATGACATGGCACAGGCGGGATTGGAATCGATGATATATGAGTTTACAAGAGAAGAAATATCAGGAGGAAACTAACACAATCGTGTATAGATCATATACACATACGGACTAGAGAGGGTAAGTCCAAAGGGCAGGTCATTTCCGAAAAAGTAGCCGATCATTACATTCGTAGCAGCAACTATTGCGGATTTTTTTAAAGATACCAAGACTAAAAATATCGATTGCTCATTTATTAACAATAGGAAAGTGGATCGATATATCGAAGGAATAGACTGGAACGAAGTTGCTAAAGAACAAAACCCAGAAAAATTATACGATAATTTTGTTAACATATTCAAAGATATTTATGCAAAATCAACTGCAAATATGCAGCACAAAAAAGCGTAAACAAGAAAATCAGTGGGTGACTAAAGAAATTGATGACTTGATTAAAGAAAAACACGAAAGCTTGGCAATTACTTAAGCGTTTTCCTAATAATGACAAATATAAAGAAAAACACAAAAAATTTGGAACCAAGTTACAGCGCTGATAAGATTCACAAAAAGAAACTTTTATTGGACTAAGTTTTTCTGAGACAAGAGATGCTGCACAATGCTGGACTTTAGTAAACCAACTGTTAGGACGAAAAAAAAAAAAACATTGAGGACACAATTCAAACAAACTTTGGACCAGAACAAGACTTAGAAGTACTAGCAAATGGCTTCAATACGGAATATGTACAATCAATCAAAACCTCTGCTGCATGGAAATAGAAAAACAAAGCAATCAAATAAGAAATAGTAATTCATTATTTTTCCCCGATATGAATGACGGTGATCTGATTGAAATTGTTGAATATCCTAAGACTAATAAAGCAGTGGGGTCTGGACCAAATAAGAGCTAGAGATATTAAATGCCATGTCAATATATTAAAACCTGCACTACTACAATTATACAACTGTATATTTTCTAGTGGCAATATTCCTAAGAAACCTAAAATATCCATTGTTCGGCCAATATAAAAAAAAGGCGAAAAAACACAATTTCTTAATTATAAACCAGTAGCATACTGTCGGTGATCAATTATATAATGAAAAATATATATTATAAAATACTTCGGAGCTATATTTCAAAATATAATCTATTAAATAGCACGCAATATGGATTCAGGGAGCACATAGGAACCATATGACCTGTTAGAATGACTTTTTTGACTATGTAAATGAAAATATGGACAGTGGTAAATATGTTCTAGTTTTATTCATAGACTTTAGTAGGACCTTTGAAACAATAAACCATAATATACTACTAGATATATTACACAGTATTGGTATTCGGGGAAAGATATATGACTTATTCCAGAATTATCTTAATGACCGGTATCAGATAGTACGACTATGGCTCAAAATATAGCAAAGAAATCAAAGTTAAGCAGGAAGTACCGCAAGGTACAGTACTCGGTTCTTTACTTTTTTTTTTATTTATACATTAACCAGATAGCGCCCCGTCACCAAGAGAGCGTTTTGGCGCGGCGCGTCGCGCCGTTCTCCGTGACGTCGCGCGCCCTGGCCCCGCCAAACGGCTGACGCGCGCCGTTTGCGACGTCGCGCGTCAGCGATTGATCGCTGACGCGTCGTGACAGCCAGAACGGCCAGATCGCTGCCGCTCCCCTCGGCATCTCCCCAGCGTCCGTCCTTCGGCATGCGGGCCGCTCGTTGCCGGCTGTGCGGTCTCCGTCGGGTGATAGCAGAGGCCGCACGCACGTACTCCCGTTCCGTTGGTGTTCGGTTACCGAGCGGAAGCTCGAACTCGCTCGCGAGAGCGGCATTGCCGTCCATGTTGACAAATTCGGCGAAACGACCGCGCCACCGCGCTGCTATAACCCACCGCGGTAACCAGAGTCTCGACGCCCTAAATGCTACCGGTACCGACAATTCACATGTGACGTCACTCCGTACGTCACCTCCGTTTCGGAGGCCCAAAAACGAGAAACACAGATAGTTGAGTTTCGGTTTCTTCAGTTCTTTCGTAGGTATAGAAATATGCGTCACAAATGTCTATGAAAATTTGAGGCAGTATGCCAGGTTCCCAAGAAGCCTAAAAACACAATTTAAACTAAATTAAATTAAATCGCCTTCATTGTCCCTTTAAAGACGATATAGGAAAGCATCGGGGAGATCAAGTTGTTCTTATACGTTCCTCAACCTACGAGTATTATGCTCAGAGACCAGAGGAAGCAAATCCTAACTGAGGTGCTAATAAAAAATCAGCAGAACCCATCCTTTGGGAATGATTATCTACGTTAATGCGAATAGCATCAAACGGTGCGGAGTTATGCGCGTTCGTCAGGTGGCCGGCACACTCTAGATACGCCAGCCCACTCTTGAGGCGATTCTAAATTTGTTGACACTTTCACAGCCCTGCGCACGATCTCCGCAGCCCAGCACGTGCGTTTGTGTCACTTAGGAAGGCGAGCAAAGCACGCGCCATACGCACAAACACTCAAAATGGTACCGACCAGACTTTCTGGCGTCTCAGCTAGTCTCAACCAACGGTACTCTAAACGGTTGTTTATATCTTTACCATAGGACGCGCTTTACAGCGCTGTCACAGCTACCGGTGCGCGCGCGTTCCATGCACGAGGGCTCATTCCGCTCTCGTGAGGCTGAGCACGGCCGCTACATCACCCTCTCCCGAGCGCGGGAGAGGGTGAGCTAGCGGCAGTGTCAGCCTCACGAGAGCGGAATGAGCCTCGTGCATGGAACACCGGTAGCTGTGACAGCGCTGTAACGCGTCTATGGTAAAGATATAAACAACTGTTTAGAGTGCGTTGAATGACTGCCTTCATAGCTGATTCCAATTTCGAACGCCGTCGAAAGCGCACGCGGAATCATGAGCTCCGCCGGAGCTGAACAAGCGTCCCTGCTTGGGCGCGGTGATAGGGCTTTGGATCTTCCTGCTGATTACCGGTTTATCCTGCCGACGCTACCGGCGAATGACTCTTCGAAATGCACGGCATTTCTGCACGCTGACATCGGAGTGCGGCCGTACCGCATTGAAGATTTCAAGGAACCTTTGCGGCAACTTGGCGTCCTGAGCGACGTGACCGGTATGGGAGTGTTCCAGATGGGACACGTTTGGATTGTCCGACTCAAGTCGACGGCTGCCAAGGAGAAACTGATGATGTCTGGCAAGTTCAAGGTGAAAGGAGGTTGGTGTGTGCCGATGGACCCTGATCGACGAGAGGTCCGACTCAAGCTTCACTGGGTGCCTTTCGACGTGCCCAACGACGCCCTGAAAAGGGCACTGGAGGAGTTCGGCGTGGTGAGAGAGATAATCCGAGAAAAATGGCACATCGACGGGTTTGACGGCGTCGAGTCGTCGACTCGGGTGGCACGGCTGTCACTGAAAGAAGGCATGACGCTGGAAAGCCTGCCTCACCAGCTTCGGATCACCGGAGGCCCTGTTCTCGTGGTTGTTCCAGGACGTGCACCACTGTGCCTTCGGTGCAAGCGGTCTGGACACATTCGCCGTGATTGTAGGGCGCCTCGCTGTAGTGAATGCCGTGAATATGGTCACGAACGCCAAGACTGCGTTCGATCCTACGCTCGTGTCGCAGGAGGACGCCAGGCCGATGAAGACACGAACGAGCTTGTGATGGACGAACAAGAGGCGGAACAGGCGGCGGCGCCCTCAACGCAAGCGTCTGTAGCGTCGGCGACTTCAAAGGTAATCGCTAGCAAGGAATGCGAAGGGAAACCCGACGGAGAAAAGGAGCCTTTTGTGGTCACAGCGCCAGCCGAGACGCGGACCGCGAAGCTCCAGGACACCACGGGGGATTTCGAACACTCAGCAGGTTCGGATGCAGCTACAGTAGAGGCAGCAGCGGAGAAAACGGCTACGTTCAAGGAAAAGGAAGTGGTGCCGGAGAACAGCCCCAGCGAGAAAACGCCCCTGGACGCGATCATTTCGAAGCGGCGACTAGAGGACCTGGGTGCAAGCAGTGCTGCCGCCAGCGAGCAGGCACTGCGACGCCTGGAATATCAGTGGAAGGTCGCCGGGAAAAAAGGACGCTATACGACACGCAGCCGCTCGCCTTCGAGGGCTCGTGAAGACCGGCTGTCACAGTAAGCTGGTTACCCGCTACCTCCCTGATTGGCAAGTGTCTGATTGTTGGCGCAAGGTCATAAGCTCCTAATTTTTTTGAGGCCATGAAACAGCTCGAGGTCGCACTGCGTATAGCTACCCTGAACGTAAGAGGACTGTCTGCAAGGCGAAGGCAGTGCCAGCTCAGAAGGTTGTTCTTGGAAAACGACCTCGACGTGATAGCGGTCCAGGAAACCAAAATTGAGAGCGAGGAGCAGACCGAGCAGATGGTGCGCCAATTTGAGTCGCGATACGATGTATGCGTAAGCCATGCGGTAGGGAGGTCGGGAGGTGTATGCATCTTTTTGAAAAATTCTTTAGGTATTATTGTTGAGAATGTTGCTTCGCGTGAAGATGGGAGAGTCGTGTATTGTGATGTTTGCTTTTCAGATCAAAAGTTTCGTATAATCTGTATCTACGCACCGACCGTAGAGTCGGAACGATGCCATTTTTTTGAAAGTATAGCGGAATATTTGAAGTGCGAACGACTGCTTGTGGTGGTGGGGGACTTTAACAGTACATGCGCTCCAGAAGACAGGACCCCTCATGGTCGCCGGAGGGATAGCAGTGGCGATGTCTGGAATGAACTGGTTAATGAGCATTACTTGGAGGACGTAGCACATTGCGGAACGGGCACGAAGGGCGTGCAGTTCACACATTTCCAAGGAAGCAGCCATGCACGGCTAGACAGAGCATACGTGTCAGTTGAGCTTGTTCCGCTGTGTGACCACTATAGTGTCGAGCAGGTGTGCTTTAGCGACCACTGCCTCGTCACTTTCGGGTTAGGATCAAAAAGAAAAGACCGACACCAATTTAATTGGCACAACTGGAAAATGAACTACAAGCTCCTTAACGACGAGGTGTTTAACGACAAGATAAATACAAGGATTGAAAATTTAGGGAACATCTGCGGGAGCGAGATGACTAGAGAATGGGAAGAATTTAAACGAGCAGTTAAAATGGACGCCATAGAAAGATCAACCACTCTTAAGTACGAGAAAGAAAAAGAGGAAAAGCAGCTGCGCTCAACTTTAAAGAAGCTTGTTCTAGAAGAGTGTAAATCCCCAGGGTTATTTATAGATGACATTAATAAAATAAAAAGTAAGCTACAGCTCATAGATACTGAACACTACAGAGGTGCGATAATACGTGCCCGGGCAGAAAAGTTTCTCGCGGGTGAAGCACCAACAAAACGAGCGTTAGCCACAGAAAAGAGATACGCACGCGCCAACGAAATAACTGAAATTGATTATCAGGGTACCACGACGCGTGACTCTAGCATAATTGAGCGGGCCTTTCTTGAATTCTACGAAAGCTTACTGAGTCACAAAGTCCCAAAAGAAGAAGGTTTCACAGAAAATTTTTTGCCCCTTCTGCCAAAGATAGGTAGTGAAATAAAAGAATGGTTAGAACAGCCGATAGGTGTGTCCGAAGTAGAAAGAGCCATTGATGATTTGCAAGGCGGAAAATCACCGGGCCCTGATGGTTTGGGTGCTGCCTTTTATAAAAAGTATAAAAAGATTTAGCTTGTATTTTGTTACAAGTGTATCGCGAATGTTATGAAAACAAAGTTTTCCCGCCTTCGTTTTTATTTACCCACACAGTCCTTATCCCCAAAAGTGAAGACACTATTAAACTCCGTAATGTAGCAAATTACCGGCCGATTACACTAGCTAATACGGACTATAAGATTCTAATGAAAATCCTTGCGAGAAGAATGCAATCGGTTATTGGAGATGTGGTGGGAGAACATCAAACTTGCGGTATCAGAGGACGTACGATTATGAGTAACATTCATGTTGCGCGTAGTGTGTTGGAACTATGTGATGCTGATTTCCGGAAAGTTGCTCTGTTGCAAGTCGATCTTGAAAAAGCTTTTGATCGAGTGTCCCATGATGTTCTATTTTGCATTCTAAACCATGTTGGCGTGGGTAAAATTATTTTTGATGGAGTAAAGATGGCCTATAGTAACTGCATGACTAGTCTTGTAATTAACAAACAAATAACTAAACGCATTTCTGTGTTATCCTCAGTTCGGCAAGGGTGCCCACTTTCCCCGTTGTTGTTCGCTATGTTTCTTGAGCCCTACTGCCTAAGTGTCAAAAGAGTGAGAACATACGTGGTTTTTCTTTAAATGCATGTGATGTTAAAATATTAGCGTACGCAGATGATGTTGCGATTTTCTGTAGTGATAGAGAGGCTCCAGAGGGCCACTAATATCCGACGGATGTCCGATCAAGATCCGTACGTCCGAAGCCGAATACGGACATCCATCGGATGTGCGACAAATGTCCTGAATCGGATGTCCCAACCACGATATCCGCAGGACGTCGGCAGTCTTTCCCGCGCCATCGATCTCGTTCAGCCAACGAACTTGCTGGAATTGGAGCACCGGACGCGCGAGCTATGCTTATTACGTCCGTAGAAGCGTAACATTTTAGACAAAACCCCGAGACCGGAGAAAAATGAGGGACGATACAACACAAAGGTTTGCTTTTCGCCGTGCTGGGCGCTTGGCCGTGCTTTGAATCCGCGAGTACGCTTGTACCACGCTTGTCAAGGGAAGAAAGCTCGCGCTGGAGGCGGAACTGGCGGAACCGCGGAACTTCTACTGCTTCTACTCAATTGTTTACCGTGCACGACAGAGTCACAGAGCCGTAACGAAAGAGCGAAAGATTTCCTTGAACGAGGAACCTCTTGTCCTTGTGTTTGAGCGCTAAAATGTTTTCCAAGCACAGAAAGCCACCGAAGCCACCGCACCCTCTATGAAGTACACTGATCAATGTTGAATAACACTTGCGAAAAAAAATGCCCTTTTTCAATTTGCAAAAGTTACACTATAATGGCACAAAACTAAAGGTATAATATGTTGTCATACCTAATAATACGGACAATAAAAAATTAGGCCAATTTAATACAGCCAAGCCAAGCCAATCCAACTGTTGTGGCTTTCCTGGCTTTCCGCCCATCTCCCGCCAGTTCGCCGTTCGCTTGGTTCGCCTTTGCTTCGCAGGCGCGCTTCTTGCTTGCTCTTTATGTTTGGCTTTGACCAACCAGGTACAACTCACAACCAGCGTGTCGTGGTCGCCTTTTCTTTGTTGTGTCCGGCGGTTCTCTGGATAATCGACGCGTACTACGGTAAGTGTTTTTTTAGTAGATCATTCTCAGAGGCCCGCTACCGCTCCGGGCGCGCGCTTCATGTGCTTCGAAGTGGCAGCGCGAGTTCCCGCCACGCAGCGTGGCCGGAAAACACGATCTAAAGCTTGGTTCAGACAGTTGCGTTTGACTGCGTAGCGGCTGCGAGAAACCAGGACATCCCTGCTGCTTATATCGCGTGCCAAGATGATTCCTTGAACTGGATTCCACGCTTCATACGAAGCACAGATTTGCCGGTGACTCGCTTTCGGTTCTTGACGCAACGCAGTCAAACGCAAGTGTCTGAACCGGCCTTAATAGTTTGGTGGCTATGTCATGGTTATAAGATGGGCCCACTGACGCGATTGTCAGTCAAGCCGGTGGCATACCAGCCGCCAGCGTAGCTTTTGCTGTGGTAGTTTAACATAATCGAACTTCTATGTGAAAGCTGGCAATAGGCAGGAGTAACCACAGCCACTGCAGAACGACGTCCTATGCAAGGCATGGTTGGAGTAGATCGTTTTCAGAGCCCTTTACCGCTCGGGTCGCGCGCTAATTGTTATCCTTTTGTGCACGCTTGGATCCGGTTGGCTATACTGGTGGTGTGGTCATCGCGTCTCGCAATACTGGGGATTCACTGGTCGCCATAGCTGTGCGTGTTTTTCTTGAGCGCGTGCTGACATCGAGCTTTCAGGAGATGAGTTTTGCACCCTCAAAGCTGCGGTTCACAGCGTATGCTAAGTTGACTTACCTACAGCTTCCCCTTCCACGTTACATGAGGCTCCACAGACCATGAATGGCTTGCAAGTGACGTCATACCGAAGTGGTGGCACCTATTTCTACCTATTGCTTGCTTCGATATACCACTTCTACGGTGTAAATTGAACACTGTGAAGGGAACGCTCGAACTTTAGCCACCGGCATGGTGAACCAAATTACGTTGGTGCAAGCGATCTATAGGAATGGACATAAAATAAATGCGTGGGACAAATCAGTTGTGCTGTTGACAACATATGAATACCGCCTATAGTTCGTACACCCTCCACACCTCCAGTTATTCAATGCCTCTGCACACTCCCAGAAAATGTGTAGACATCCTCAGACATTGAGAACCCTGGATGAGCTCCTGGCATGTTATCTCTGCGTTGGTTAGGGAGGATCGGTGGTCGAGTATGTTGGCATATCGCTGCTTAGAGCACGTGGTGGGAAATCTCGTGCTGCAGAACCCAGGGATCCTGGGTTTAATCCCCACCCCGGTCATTTTGTTATGGATGATCATCATACCAGCATGCATTCGTGTAATCACTGCTGCTTGGTGCACGGTGGAGACCCCAGGCTGGCTGTCATACTGCACTGGCTAAATTGCTCATCTTCAACGGAGACTTGTCACCTTGTTTCAATGGCTGAGCAACATACATGGTCTTAATATCCACAGACAAAAATTCTTTTAGCGCTTTGCAATTGTTTATGCACAGGAAGGAGGTGGTACCTTGAACATGGAGCTCGCACGTGTAGCTTTTGTGCTGCACTGGCTAAGTTTCTCATCAGCAGCATGAAGCAGTGCGCCATCCTATGTCAGACGGACTTCGTGCAGTTTAAACAAAACATGTAATGTCCACTCTGCTTTGTTCTGCTTTTTTGCTTTGGGTCTAGGCTCACCAGTGAAGATTCATACGGACAAAGAAATGTGTTCAGCCAGCATGGATCCTGAACGAAGACGTCTGGGTATTCAGGAGAAAGCATCCCGACAAACAAAAGAAGTTATGTGTTTGTTAAGTGGGCATGGTCATGAAGGCATCGCTCCCGACGTTGAAAGCGTGGCGCTATCCTCACAAGGCTCTGCCAAGGACGCTTGTTTGGAACTTGGAGGTGCAAGCATGTGCATGGATTCATCACACTTGTGCAGCCGACCTGAAGGAGACGCTTGTTCCAGTGACTTGCCTCAGCGTTATTCTCCGACTGACAGACCCCAAACGACGTTAAGTGCTGCAGCCGAGGTTCACGTCAATTCCCAACAAACACGAGAATTTGTGGCTTTCTCTCATACTAGCAGTGCCAGCGAGCCACCTTCTACTGAACAGGACCTTGGTAGAGAGCTGCAAAGCTGGGCAATTCTCAATAGGATAAAGAGGAACGCATTGAGTGATCTCCTAAAGCTTTTGAGGCGACATCCCTGTCATTCTTCCCTTCCTAGTGATGCACGCACACTTTTGAACACACCCCGGGGCCCATGTCTGGAATGTCCGATTACGCCCCTTTCCCCTGGACACTACTGCCACTTCGGTCTTGAAACAGGACTGCTGTATGCAATCAGTGCCCTCCGTGAGCTGCCAAAAGATTTGGTGCTCTCGTTCAACATTGACGGCTTGCCGTTATCAAAAAGCTCCAACCTCCAACTCTGGCCAGTGCAGTGCCTCATCGTGAATTTTGGTGACCAAGTACCGTTTCTCGTCGGTGCCTTTGCTGGACCAAGCAAGCCGGCATCTGCAAATGACTTTCTCCTGCCATTTGTAATGGAGCTTAAGAACCTGCTGGAAAACGGTCTCATCTTTAACGGCTGTAATGTTTGTATTTCTCTGAAGGCAATCACATGTGATGCTCCAGCACGTTCATTTATTTTATGTACCAAGGGGCACTCTGGCTACAGTGGTTGTCCAAAGTGCACATGTGAAGGTTCTTATAAGGACGGGAAGATAGTTTTCCTTGACACAAGCTGTGAAATACGTACTGATGCCAGCTTTCGACAACAACAAGACCCTGACCACCACAAGGGTACTTCTGTTCTTGTTCAGCTCCCAATCGACATGGTGGAGGACATTCCATTAGACTATATGCATCTGGTGCTCCTTGGTGTTGTCAGAAAACTAGTGCTGCTTTGGATGTCTGGGCCGCTTACTGCTCGTGTTGGCCCTCTTGAACGCAGGCTGATGAATGATGCCAGTGCAAGCTTAAAAGAGCACATTCCCCGAGAGTTTTCTCGACCACCGCGGCCTCTGACCGAAGTTGAACGCTGGAAGGCGGTTGAGTTGCGGCTCTTTTTGTTTTACACAGGCCCATTGATATTACAGCCGGTGTTGAAGCCAGAACTCTATGAAAACTTTTTAACTTTGCATGCTGGGCTCTCCATTTTGGCCAACAGTGAGTTGTGCTGTCTGCATGCTGAATATGCTGGAGCATTGCTGAAACACTTTGTGGCTACTTTTACGAGGATCTATGGGGAAGGTCAAGTGTCATACAATGTCCATTGTCTAATTCATCTGGCCGAAGATGTCAAGGTTCATGGAGCCATGGACAGATTCAGCGCATTTCCATTTGAGAACAACATGCGACATGTGAAGAAAGAGTTGCGAAAGCATGAGAGGCCACTCCAACAACTTCGAAACCGAACGCTGGAACGACAGCAGCTGCCACCTGTCATTCAGGAAAAGTCGCCAACTATTGTGCTGAGTAACCCCCAGAACTTCGGGGCCTTGCCGTCTCTTTGCACAGGACCTGAATTCGGTGTGGCCAAATGCAAAGACTTCATTGTTAGTGCAAAAACTGGTGATAACTGCATTATGGTTGATGGACACATCATTGTTGTTCAGACCTTTGCCTATATGAAAGACTCAAATGAAGCATGTGTTGTTGGACAGGAATTTCTTTGCAAAGAAGACTTCTATGATATTCCATTTGAATCTTCACGCATCGGAATATTTGTTGTCTCCGGGCTGTCACGAACAAAAGCATGGCCTTTGAAGAGCCCCAAGAAGATGCTCATGCTGCCCTATTCCAGCAAGTTTGTGGTAATTCCAGAAATTCATACTAACTAAATTTTGATGCTTTCATTGTACTACTGAAGTGCCAGTGAAATAAATTACTTCCTATGATTGATAATTGAAGGTTGTTTTTTGTGCAATATACATGATTTAATCTGTTTTTGGTGAAAAGACTGATAAAGGGCTTTGATATATTTATTTTTTTCAGATGGCATATGCTATTGTAGACTTTGTTGGTCGGAACGAAATAGAAGTTGTGCCATGCTCTTGGATTAGTGGAAGCACTTGCATGTGGCCAAAAGTTCCGCTCGATAAACTGAAGACAATGGTGAAGAAAAACAGCCCGTGTTCATCCTCATTGCCCTGGCAGAGGTATGAGGTTCAGGTCAAAGGAATTTTTGGTAAGTGGATTCATGCTTTAGCAGTGAAGACATAAATGAAGACGAGCGCGCTGTTTACAAATAAACTCTGCCATGCCGGGTGTGGGCACTCGCATATGCAGAAACTCTTTGGGAGGTGAGAAGTGTGTGCACCGTACCTGTGGAAGCACCACCTCAGAGGAGTGACGTTGGAGAATGTATTGGTGTATAAGGGGACAACTCTATGATATATATATTTGATAATACTACACTAGAACCCTTCCTGATCACTTCTCCAAGGTGAGCACATAAAAATTGGAATTAATAACCCTGGAATTCATAACCTTCTTTCCCAGAATCATTGGTGGTCAACCATGAAGAAGATATGTCACTATATTGACACACAGCAGTCCATAAATATATAACATCTATCATTTGTTTCACACTGCTGAAGCTATTTCGTATGGTGGTGAAATAATAAATGCTCACCGTGGTGTGCTGCAGCTTCATTCTACATTAGATGAGTCACTTTAGGCATGGAATAGCATGTTTTGGCAATGTTTCTAGCGGTCATTTGTGTACAGACACTGTTTGATTATTTGTTTTTTGCATGTGCAGCTTCGTACGATGAAGCTAGAAGGAAGCTGGACAAGTCTCAATACACGTCCGACTTGGCAAGCGAAGATGAGCCACCTCAGAAACGCAGGAGGACACCAGCTACAAGATGGGACCCTACTGATGATACATGCAGCAGCTTGTGGTCAGAAGACAGTGCAGGCACTTTGCCTCCTGAAGTTCCAACGGACTTTCCTCAGGGTGAGACTGCATAATAACAGTGTCGATTTTGCCAATTTGAAGCCATGTAGGGTGTGCTACCCGATCCAAAGGGAACAGTCGACAAATCCAGTCCAGGCCTTGAATTGGATTGGATTTAGGGCACGACACTAGGCTAGATCCAGTTAGTGCTACTAGATATAGTAACAAATGGAAAAGCCGCAGATCCTAATCCAAGCCTTAAGCCGAAAGTGTGCATCTGGCGGCCATGCTGATGTGTATGGTTGAGCGTCGTGTTTTCGTGTTTCCGGAAGTGGCCTGTTCACTGACGATGTCGGCGGCAAGAAAGTGCTCGTTTATTCCGGACTGGACGAACCCGAATGATTCGGAATATGCAAGTTGGATTAAGCCCGTGCAAAATGATCCTCACAGTGCTGAGTGCTCCATGCCTTGTGTTGTAATGATCCTATATATTTAACTGCCTCTACAGTGGTCAGGAAATTTCACCTGGAATCGACCGGGAAAACCTGGAAAAGTAGGAATTTCAAAATAATAATTTGCTATACCTGTTTTCACTTCAAGAACCATAGTAAAAAAAGTCCAGCTTCTCTCGAAGCATTACTGATCTCCCCCTTTATGTACAGAATTAAGATATAGGTAGGCGATACATAGATTAGTTTTATGTTATGTTATCAAGGCGCACACGGTCTAAACGCCAAAAGCATAGCTTTTTCCTCCGACAATTCCAAATCTCGTAAAAACTACTTTGTACCGCGTATGAGCAATACGCAAAGCTTGTTTTTTTTTTCTTGAGGTGGAAACGGGTATAGACATCCTGTGTATAATGAACATGGAGCCTTTTCAGCAACAGGGCTTTTTCCTGACGGCATGCAGCTCTTTTTGGGAAGGTAACCGACGTAGATAGATATTTATATTTTTAATTATAATTTTCTGATAATTTGTAGCCATTTAAAGTGTCAGCCTTTCATGTGTTTATATCAAAAGGTTTGAACAAAATACAGATCGTGCAATACCAAACGTTTTGGTTTTGATCCCTGTTGTACTGATGTGCAGCCTGTGTTACCTCTGATGGATGTCCTGTGGAGCCGCCAATTTTGAGCCAGCATGGAACAGGTGAGTATAGAGTGGACGGATTGTTATGCTATAAATTAAATAGCATACAATTTCTTGATGTTTTTTTTTTCATTCAAATTTCGAGGTCTAAATAACAGTGCTTAATACAATAGAACCTCGTTGATATGTTTCTGGTTTTTAAGTCTTCCCTGCTGCCATGCTTACGAATGCCGGTCCCATTGAACTTTCATAGCGAGATGTTTATTATTGCTTGTTTGTGTGCGAATACCTTAATATATAGATTAATAACGTCCTAAAGAACAAACTGAAAGAAATAAAATCATCTTCTTTTTTTTTGCTGCACAGAGTCACCGAGACCAAGTAAGTTGCTCACAAGGTTCGGAGATAACTGTCAGAGTCGCAGGTAAGGCAGTGGAACTTTTTGATACATGTAAACCCTAATAACACAGGACAAGCCTTGGCTAACCCGTTGCCACGTCGAACACCTCAAGACGGGGTGCACGAATACTCCGGTAACACTGTTAGCCTTTTTTCTCGTCAGTCGGAATGCTTGCATATTTTAAGTGCTGTTGCTGTTGAAACACTGTTTCTGATGTAAGCCGAAGCTTTGTCTTGGCCACATTTGTTGTAATATTCCAGGACAAACCCCATGCCCTAGGCCCACTGCCTTGCCAGAACGTGGTGAGTTACGAGATTCCTTATTTTATCCAGCACTCTGTTTCCTGGCTCAACTAGTAAGCTTGTCATGCTAAATGTGCAAGTTTTTTTAATGTGTGCTGTCAACATGTCTTAAGGGGGGCATGGGTCTTTGGCAATGTTGACCTCTACAGCTGTTGTTCTTCTGAATCTACCAGGCTTCTAATTTCGTGGGTGAATATTTGAGCTATAAATCAATTTATAACGTCTATGTGGGCTGAATGCATTGAAGTTGACTCAAAAACATTGATTTCACAAAACACAATTTTAGGACTTGTTGAAAATTTGCAGAAGGGATATCTCAGCATTTAGAGCACATAGAAATATAACCTTTCTAGAAACGTGTAGCTAAATATGTGAAGCATACAATGCTGTGAAAAAATAATTTAATATAAGTTTTGAAAAAATTCTATGTGATCTTTTGTTTTATTACTTGTTAGCCATGCATTGAGCACTGAACTTCAATCTGCGGTAAAATCACTAATAATGGGTTTGTCTTAAAGTACTTGCAACATTGTATTCTCTACACGTCATAGTATCTAGTCATGTGTTAAAAAGGACATTTTGTTGAGCAGTTTTTTCCCTATTGTTTTTCCAAACAAAGGCGGGCAAGTTTTAGTTATCTTGAGGACCATTCTACTGACCGAGAAAATGACCAGATATATGAAATCAGCACAAAAAGCTGAAAAAGCTTGTAAAGTTTCATTGTGTTTGGTCATAAAATAAGAAAAAAGCTCCAAGACCAGTGTTCCCCCTTAACATCATCTGTATATGAGGAAGTGGACCATAGCATCATTTCTATGTGCTCTATATGTCCCCTTTGTTTGTCTTATGTACATGGAGGTGCAAATTCTGTACATGCAGGCATTTTGAGTCTTTATAACCTCTTTCAATGAGGTTATTGATAGAGGTTATGGAGGGCACACAACATGTGCTATGGTGTGCACAGCTATCTTGTCACTCTTTTTGCTCCGTTGGTAGTTTCTGGCAAAACCCACCTATCCTCAATAAAGTAAGCCGGCGTAATATAAAAAAAAACAAAAAAAAAACACGGTCGGGTTGCTGAAAAAGGGGAAGAGGTATATGGATTCCGCCATTTTTACCGATGAAGCTTCTCCAACTTACTGTGACGTCCCCCAACGTCCTCTCTCGTCGCGGGAAGCAGCAGTCAATGGGCGAATGAAGTTTTTGTTTCTAAAATGAAGCTTGCGCGACCAGCATAGACAGACCGCTCTCCTCATTCCATAATGCTTCGTACAAGAATGATTTACCCAGATGTTACATCGGTAACATATTAGTTGTCACTGTCCACTTTGCTTGGGGTAAAATGCTCATCTTAGGAAATGCCTGAGCCTGTGTCTTGGTATGACTCCTCCACACTGACCTCTCTTTTGCAGGTTGGAACACCTTCTAATTTTATTAGAAATTCCAGAAAAGTACCTGCAAAAAGGCAACATGCCATAGCTACAAGTTACTAGAAATTGTACCTAGGATACAGTTAGTTACCAAGAAATAAAAGCGTCTACATTTGTACTTCAGATACACAAATAGAACCTATTGTAAAACACCAAGCATCCGCCCATTCCACACTAAGCGGCCATTCCTAAATGTCGTAGTACCCGAAAAAAATATTTGAAGTACAAGTATAGATAAAATTTGTGATCTAATAAGTGCCCATCCCCACTTTCTTGCAGTTATCTCCAAATTATGAGACAGCGCCGCTTGATCGTTACTTGACGGTAGTTACCAATGTACAGCTACTTGTACCTAGGTGCTTCACAACCTTGCTAATAAGTAATTTTGATTTATTCCTCAGAATTTCAGGGCCAAGTGTTAAGGCTACTCAATGTTATAAGACTGAGCTTGCAGCAAGTTGCCAGCACGCTTGACGCTCTCACCGCCTCCACCGAGCCTACTGTTGCACCCGGTCCGGTTGTACCGCAACCGTTCAACACAGCCGACGGTATCGCCAACTTCGAGGCAGATCTCAGCGCATCTGACGAAGCTCTTCTGGTGTGTCCACGTTTACATAACGTATACTTTGGCTGATAGCTGTGGGACATTAGGTGTTGTGCATGCCACCTGTGTGTGTAAAATACAAAACATAGCTAGCAGTTCTTCAGCATGTTCCTTCCCAAGTGTTGAAATGCAACCAAATCATTTCAAGCAATATTAGTTTTGTGAAGACCAGGGACGGCGCCAGGGGAGGCGAGGGGTGGCGGGCGCCTCCCCTAAAATTTCGTCTGCCACCCCAGATGAAGCAGCTTTGTACGCAAATAATTGCCCACGACGTCGGCTTCAAGACCCAGTGTAACGAGTGTCTAGCCTTTGGAGCCGTTCATGCCTTTTATTAATTTTGTTCTACTAATTTCCATCCACGGGATGTCGTACCGCGGGTGAGTAAGCTATCAAGCGCTTTAGAAAAAGCAGATCCCCTTTCTGACGCCTGCTGGCTATTGTCTCCGTATTCCGCTCTGGGGTGCTTATCTTCAGCGGAGACCGGAGACGTGAACGAAGGCGAGCTTATGGTGAATTCCGCTCGCAGATCTCGAGCGCTCCAAAAGCGCTCCATTTTGAGCGCGCATATTCCGCTCGCAGATCTGGCTTGACTTGGTCATCTTCCGCTCGTAGATCTCTGGCAGCAACCACCCCGTGGAGCGCCTCCAACTCCGCCAAACTTGATCTGCGGGATTCGAGAGATCTACCCGGAACTTGACAGAGCGCCACAGAGCGCGCTACGTCATTTCCCTCCCAGGACGGTGGCGCATGCGCAACGCGGCGTTGCCGGCGACCGGCCGCGCTTCCGCGCCGTCGACGAAGGGACGGGGGGCGGTGCCAAGTCGGTCGAGATGGGTCTTCTTGGATGCATCGGTTGTTTCCGCGGGATTGTGACGGCTCGGACGCTTCTACCTCGCGTTGAAAGCCGGGACAGGAGCGTGACAAATCGGAAGCGCTGACATCTGTGATCGTGAGAGGAAGAACGAGAAAAGAACGGCAGAAAATCGGAAGGAGGCCGACGCAAGGTTAGGCCTGTTCATTTTGCCGCCACTGATTGTTTACTTTTTTACGCTGCATGCCGCCGACGTTTTCTCGCGCAATAAAGCAAGAACAGATTAGGCAACGACTGTGCCAGTGATGGTTTGTTACCTCTGTGTTTATTAAAGTCGTATCAGCAATTTAAACTCCACCGATGGCAATCGCTGTGCGTGCCCCGCCGCTTCGAGGCGGCCGAAAGGTATGTGACGGTGCCGAATGCGGACGTCTTCCTCGTTATTTGTGACATGGGCTCCGTGGAGTGGATATTTTCGCCTGTCCTGTGTCGTGTGGTATTTCTGCAGCTAAGCAGTGACAGTTGTCACTGGTCGTCGGAAAGATCAGTCGGCTAAGCGTTGGGGGCTCGTCAAGTTCGAGCAGCGGCCATCTTGAACGGCCGAGAGGGGAGCAGTGGGAGCGGGGGAGGGTCGCTCCAAAAGGCGAGTTCATCTTCCGCTCGTCGATTCGGAGTGTGTCCCACAGGGCGGAATTTTGCCTCCCTCGCGGATTTTAGAAAGCGCTCCGGATCTACGAGTGGAATTCACCATTAGTTACAGTCAAGGTCATGGGGCATCCCGAAAAGGGAAGCAAAACCTTGTTGTGAGTCTGAGCACAGGTAGCAGAGGTCCCTGCTGCGATAACCCCCCCTCCTCTCTCTCTTCCTCCTCGTGTCTCCGCATTTCCCTTTTCAATGAGCACACCGCATAAGCTATCTTCGATAAGCCCGTGAGTGACAGCACCTCAGAACAACCCCCCCCCCGAATTTGGTTCGCCTCCCGGCTGCCCCCCATTATGAAAATCCTGGCGCCGTCCCTGGTGAAGACTCTGAGGTTCATTAAATTGGCAGGAACTAACAGAAATAAAAAGTGTCTTAAAGTTCGCACAAATCAGAATTCAAAGCTTCTGGCTGCAGCTTGCTATGTGAAAAGGTTGAGCAGAGAAGGAATGATAAATACAGCTTATTTCTGTCTTGTATTTTTAATATAGACCCTTTAGAGAATTGCTCTCATAGTTGCAAAGGAACACACGTGGGCTGTGCTCTGCCGAAATGCTACACCCAATTTGTGTGGCATCTTTGAAATTTCCAGGTGAAGGAACTAATCACACTTGGTGGACGAAACCCCAACACCGCAACCAAGCGGATGCTCGCCTACCTGCTGACAGATAAACTAGCTGCCGAGTACTCTTGGGAGGGAAAGAAGGGGAAGAAGAAGTTCTGCAAGCTTCGCATTTGTCAACTTATGTGTGGTTAGTGTCACTTTTTTAATTCTTTGAAGTTCATTACAAAAATTTGTGTCACAATTGTTTAAGGTTTTTGTTTGCAGGTGAAAAATTATCTTACTCTTCTTACCCTGGGAGGGAGAAATATGATCAAAAGAAACATAATGAGTGCCAGAATGGATAACGTAGCAATTTTGGGCAAACATTTTATTCCGCTAAATTCGAGAAAACGGAACTAAAAATGCACCCCTGAAAGAGAAATGTACATTATGTTTACTTCTGAACATGCTCATTTCATTACTGTACTATTATTTCCCAGCTTAAAGGAATGTTGAAACGAAAATTGAAATATCACTATCAAGTTCAAAAGTAGGCTAAATGTGATAATTAATACCTGGATATGACAATCGCACATTTTTATTTTGAGTGGATGGCTATGTTTTTCATTCTGAACGGCCCCCTCTAGCAAGCGCTCGAAGAGCAGCCACGGAGAGCGCAATGCGTCTTGGGGTCTTTGACACACTCGTGACATCATCCCATACAGCACGAGCAAGGCTACAGAGGCTGGCGTAATTATCAGCTTCACCACTCGGTGGCACCAGCGCATTACAACTCGGCCGTTTGAGATATCTGAGGGCCGCACCAGCCACATGCCACAGCACTGACTACAATGGTGGACTGCCCGCCCACACTGCCGCGGCCGCACAGTCAGACCGAAACACTTCATCGCCCTGGGGCTCTTTTTGTAATCCTCATCACGAAAGTGGTCAGAGCGCAAGCGATCATTTGTTGTCGGAACCCACATGGAAAACGACAGATGTGCCAGACACATCCGTTGCTCAGAAATTAACGCGTTGGCAGCTCGCGATGTGGCACGCAGTTATTACAGTCCTCTGCCACACAATAGCGCGGCATCTGGGCATTAAAACCAACCCACAGCTCTTCACTTCTGAACCTTCCAACAAAGTAAATACCACACCGAAGCAGACTACCGATAGGCCATTGGGTCAACCGGGGCAATCAACCTAACGGGGTCATCGTGGCCAGCTCTACATTGGCTTTCTCCACCAAAACTTCGTGTTCAGGCGTTGGTGACTTCCACGGGTACACCCATACTTCCACAGAGGGGCACTACTGATATGTCATAAGCGATGTCCTAATACAGTGTTCGTAGTCACGGCATACAACACTGTTTTTGAAACATCAACCATGTGCCCTTCGGTAATCGTTTAGTTCATTTCATCATTTGTTTTTTTCTCCTTTTCAACAGAACATTTGTCTTTCCGAGCAGATGTCATTGCCTAGACGACATTAAACAATAAAATAGGTGCTAGAATTTTGTTTCCATACACCTTTAAACACCAGATGAAGGAATATGTTGTTCTCTTTCCTATCTCATGTTGCCCTTGAAGGGTACAGTGGTTTCAGCGAGGCTGTAATTATATTTGCTTTTATACTGTTTTTCTTCCAGCTGCAGTAAACAAGAGGTTTACACAATCAACAAAGGATGATGTCGAAGTTACAACAAAGTCATGGCTCAGACATGCCCCAGAACGAGAATATGGAAAAGCCAGCCAGCGTTGAACTTGTGCGTTTTATAGTTATTGGTTCTACTTGTTTTAGCTAAGTCTTCTAGCTCTGCCAACGTCTATATTTATTTATTTTTTTATTTGTGCTAATGAAGGCCCATAAGCAAAGACCAGGTACATCCATTTCCATTGTGTATGCAATAAAACTTCAAGAGAAATTTTACTTGTCTTAGTTTACTTTCAGACATACTGTCACAATTTAGCTTATTAAAGCAAATACTGAACCTATTTTTGCTCTAATTTTCTGAGCCCATGCTTGGTGTAGTATTATTGTCGGGTTATCTGTCTGCACTATATATGCGAAATTCCCATAAACATGCTCCGCATTACGTTCACTCCGGTGCTATGCTTCACTGATAGGCGTGCATGCAAGCCCAGCTGAAGCGAAGCAGTGGAGTGAATTTAATGCAGAAATAAACTAGTGCATGATATCATCGAACCAAGTTTATGTGAAGTTTCCATATATAGTACAGATGGATAACTCGTCAATAGTACTACACCAAGCATGAGTGCAAAAGGAACAAACAATAATTATACTAATATTTGATATATGGCATGTATTAATACTTTTCTAAAAAAAATGCAATATTATTGCACAGGAGGTCATTCGGTGGGTGTTCCAACAAATGTCCGTACATCCGTCTCTGGACGTCCCACGGATGAGCCGTGCTATGTTCAGAGTTCTTGCATCGGATGATCCGATGGACATCCGGTGAACGTCGTTCGGAGGTAAATGGACATCCGGTGGACTTCTAAATGTCCGAAGTGGAACGAACGTGGGATGTCCTAGGGACATAAATTGCCCTCTGGGGCGTCTCAGCGGCTGTTCAACTCACGAGATCATACTGCGCCCAAACAGCCTGTGCTGTGAACTGGGCGAAATGCTTGGGGATCTGGCACGGCCACTGGGACGTCACTCCGCGTGTGTTTGAATCTATTCAGTGGTCCAAAGAGCCCGGTGTATACTTGGGAGTGCCTTTGAACAATTACCGTGAAAGCAACGAGCTCTGGCGTAACAAAACAGAGGAGATGAGTCTTAAAACCGCAAACTGGGGTGGCAAGGATTTTTCTATCTTCGCACGGGCAACGGTGTGTAATTTATTTTTTGTAGCAAAGATTTGGTACCTGTTACAGGTTTTGCACTGCTCTCGTGTGCATTTGCAACGCATGCACCGTGTGATGGCCGTGTACATATGGAAGTCTACCTGGGAAAGAACTAGACGAGATAACCTTTTTCGCCGCGTGAAGTCGGGTGGACTTAGTTTGTCGCATTTGTTCATACGACAGCTGGTTTCGCGGTTTTTCTTTTGCGAGACCAGGCTGACCCGTTTCTGAGAACTGTCATCCAAGTACGGTTGGTCGGAGAGCTACCCGAGTTTATTGTTTCGACGTGTGACACATGTGAAGTCAAAGTAACGGGCTTTCTTAGAGAGGTTGTTTGTGCATACCAATTTCTTAGTGTGCGATTTTCAAGAGAGTACTTAAACTCTATCACACGAAAGCGTCTGAAGCGAGATCTTGTTGAATGCCTGTTTCCCGTCCCAATGTATCGCTCTTTGTTCTCCGACGGTACTGACCGTGATGTGCTTTCCCGCGTGAAAAGAATGCTAGTTCCCGGATCTGTGAAAACCTTTTATTTTAAACTACATACCAACACGCTGCCAGTAAAGACATGGTTGGCAAAAAAGGGCATGTTTGTACCATGGGGCGAGGACTGTTTTTTGTGCAAGAAACCGGAAACCGTGGAGCACGTGTTCCTGGACTGCTGGGATGCTATCCTGTTCTGGGACGTGCTCCAACGCACTCTCAAAAAAGACCTACCGCTCACGGCTCGTGGAATACGTTTCTTGTCTGTGGAAGGGACGCCCTTCCCATATGACCTCGTATTTTTACTGGGCCTGCATGCTATTTGGAGATGTAGGATGGCAGTTCGTCATGCGGATCTGAATGCCCGTCCCGTACGGTATTATTTCATTGAAAATGTAAACTTGATAGCAGCTGTGTACGAGAAAGTATGTTCGGAACTGGAGTGGTTGCCTGCCTTTTTGAAGCTGTCGTTGATCAGAGAATTTTAACGATTCTCACCGCCCCTCCAAACCTTACAGGCGACGTTTTATCGTCGCCTTCACTAACGTTGTCAATATATTATTGTACATGTTCAAGTGAAATGTATCGTGAATTGTAAATCTTTGTTCACTGTCAAAATCTTGCAATAAAGAAAAAAAAAAAACTGCCTTCATAGCTCTGTGGTTAGCGCGTCTGCCTGCTGATCAAAGGGTCAACGGTTCGAATCCCGCCGGCGCCGGTCTTTTTTATTTATTTATCGACCCGCGGCGTAAGAGGTTAGATAGCCAGATAGATATAGATAGATAGATAGATAGATAGATACATAGACGAAAAGTGCGTGAAGTATCCAAAGAATGCTATTCGCATTAAAATGAACGAGCAGAATTGCAATAATTGCTCATGCATTCCGCTGTAATACGCTGAAAATGCCAAATACCTAGGGATGCACATAGACAAACATTAAATGGAATATTCATGTAGAACATTTGTAAAAAAATGAGGATATTAATGGCGCATCACATACAAGATCTGGTCCCTCGATCCATACTAGGAATGATATACAGTTCACTGGGCAAGCCCACACTTCAATATGGAATAACAGCTAGTCTATGGACACTGTGCCAAATATTTACAACTAAAAATAGAAATGATCTAAAAAAAGTATAGCCAAAATATGGGTTACCTAAATGAAGAAACTGATCTGCAAAACCATATGCATCAAGAGCAAGGAAGGATGCGTTTTTGAGACCAGCTGAAGTATGATAATAAAACATTTTTTTTCAACAACAAACATAAAAGGGGAAAAATGCAAACGGAAGAACGTTAAGACCGAATAGAAAATTTATTAACCATGTATTTAAACCATATATAGAGAGGATACAATATATTATTATGTACCCAAGATTTTTAATGAATTACCTAAAAGAGTTATTCAAGATAAAATCTTCCAAATAAAAAAAAAAAGCTGTCAAACACGTGAATACTTGACAAGAGTGAAAAACACCCTTGGAGAATTGGTTTGCTTCGATAAGTTGAATTGTAGTTAACTACGTGACGTAATTATTGCTAAAATTAAACATATCTTATACATTTCTGCTGTTTAATGAATTAGTGGAATAGACTGTAACTACGAGTATATTTTTCTTTAGCTAGAAACTCCATTTATTTTGCAATGACGTGCTCTAGTGCAAGAAAAAAAACTGCAGAGGAATCTTTCGCGTCCTACGCACAAGCCAGTATTGTCTGATGTGGATTTTCATTTGAACTGTATTTTAAGAAGCAAACAAATCTTGTATTCTATTGTATTGTAAGTTTTCCCGCTAAATCTAGCGGGAAACTAAATTTGCGTATAGGTCACGTGACGTCGTGGCACGTCACGCCAATATTTTTCCGCTAGATTTAGCGGTGATATGCTCCTCCTTCACATCTGCTGAAGAGTGAAGACAACCTAGACGACAAGGCCTTTGGGCTGAATTTTCGACGTCACCTAATGAAGGCCGACGCCGGGCACAGATTGGACAGGAATGCTGTGTCCGCGTTCGGTTAAGGCCCTTGTTTAGTCAGCCAGAACGCGCACACACCCAGGGTCTTCTGGCCCACATTTCTGCTCGCGTTCGCCATCTAAAGGACCATTTACACAGCCTGCGTTACGTCGAGATACGACTCCGAATTTACCGGGACATCTGTACATCGCGTACACGTACAGCTTGGCAGCCAGTTCAAGAAGTGTATTGGCGCGCGGCATACAAAATAGTCTCGGAAACTTGGAGTCGATGTCAACGTAAAGTAGTGAAACGCGGCGGACTGAATGGACCCCGGACAACAGTCGGTTCCCCCCCTCCCAAAAAAGCAACAACAACAACAACAAAAGAAACGCATACTACTACTACTACTTGGAATTGTGCGAAATTGTGCACGCGTTTTTGGCATTTGCGCAGCTTATGCTTCTGTTTCTTCTCATTAATTTCCACCCTAAGTAGGTGGTGTTTCCTCTATTGGAAAGTCTTGAAATCTTACACGATACCATGCAGACACAAGAGACGCAGTTAAAGTTGCAACATTACAAACGCAGCGAATTCCGCCTGGTCGTTGAAGATTTATCAAACGTTCTGTGCTCCATGGTTGGAGTTATCTTTTTACCTGCTTTAGCGCTGGCTCTGGCCTTGACAGTGTTGTCTTTTTGTTGTTGTTGTTTTCAAAGTTTTAGCATAGAGACGCTGCTTCTAGCCAGCAACCTACAACGGAAAAGAAAAAAAAGAAAAAAACACAAAGGCAAACTGAAAATGTCTGCCCAGAGAAAAAAATAGTTTAGAAGATGAGCAGGTTGGTATGAAATTATACGTTACTGAAAGAATAAACACAGTGACGCTTTAATTCAGTAACGTATAACAAAAAAAAACATGAGGTAAAATATATTGTTTTTCTATAAGTTCGCATTTTCCATCCTTCGCACGACAGCTTCGTGCACTTTCCACTATGCGCCTTGATTATTTGGATAGTCTCAACTTTCACATACCAAAAACTGAAAACAAAAACAACAAAACACTAGCATACGTTCGTTGCCTTCCGCCGTGCTTTCGCTACAAGCGCACGCCTCGAGGTCCACGACCTTCCTATAGTTCTCATCATGTTTGGGACTACAGGAGGTATTCCCATCTCGTCATCAAGCTGTGGGTAAAGCAACACATGGCTTGCTGTGAGTAACAGTTTTGACTGTGCGAAAGGAATCTGGCGGACTCTCGCTGTTAGCACGCGCCCATAATCACAGCACCGTTATGGCCAGCAGTGAATACTCCCTATAGGGGAAGAGTGGTTAAACGCGGCTCCGTTGCAAGAAGGGAACGTACCTTATGCCATGGTTCTTGTGTGTCGATCAGGAGAGGCCGCTCTGGTCTGCAACCTCGTGGGACCATCGCCGTTTATGTAGGATCGTACATCGATTGGCCGACCAGCTCCGCCCTGGCCGCCGGTGACGTCACGGCTCTCTCGGTGCCCGCTGTCACCGGAAGCTCTCCTCTCCGGATCCAGGTAAGGGACCGAGTGGCCACAGGTGGCTGTCAACTGTCTCGCCGACGGAACTGCCGTCCGCGGGCTCAGAAATATCGACTTGACACCGGGCTGTTGAATAAGTGGGGTGAGATCCGGCGGCTTCGAGTGTGCGGACGCCTAAGAGCGAGAGCTCTTAGCACTCAGCCTCTCGAAAACCATATGCTCCGAAACCAGACCCCGCCTGAGGGTTACCGATTGGCAACTCCGTGATTCGCCAATGACGAACCCATGGTATTGTTATTTGCATGTTTAATTATGTATAGCTAAAAACGTTTTCTAGATTTATAGATTTTTCCACTGTGCCACATCACAGGCCATAGGGTTGTTTATTGGCACAAATAAAGGCATGATGATGATGGTGATGATGGTGTTCGTGTGAAGTGCCGTGTTTGCAGTGTTCAATGCTTGTAACTTGGACGGCTTTTATTTTCTTCATCCTCTCCTCTTAAAACCTCTTTTCATATTTTCATCTCTCTTTCCCTGTAAGGTAGCCGACCGGGACAATTCCTCAGGTTAACCCCCGACTGTCTTTCTGGCCTGTCCTTCCTTCTATAATAACCATGGGCGGAAAGTTTTCAATTTTCCGGGGGGGGGGGGGGGGGCCGGACGGGTCCCAGAGACACTCCCCCCCCCCCGGGAAAAACGCATTAGCAAGTTACAAATGTGATTTCGTCTCCCAAATAATTATTCGAAACAAATGATTGTGCAGTGCAACATGGTAATGAGGAGTCAAGCTCTAGATACAGGAGCAGCCGAATAAATATACGAGTACGCTTAATTCAGTTTTGTCATCCTGTCGGGTTCGATCGCAAACATTACTCTATGTATATTACTCCGTCCTAGTACTAAAGTTGCAATTACTATAGTTTTGTTTGTAATATTGCTAAAACAGTATCACATGCGAGGTCTCACCTTTCTCCTTCGTGCCTCGAATGTCCAAGCTGAGGGGGACGAAGACATTGAAAGTATTAAAGACAGAAAGACGAAAAAAAAAAGAAGGATTGTTAAAAAAAAAAAGGGAACACGAGATTTGCTTGATATTGGTTTGCATCCCTAACAAAAATATTGGTTGCATTCCCTAACTCCCTATTCCCAGTTTGATGCGTGTGGTTCTCTCCGTCCGCAGTCGACGGTACGCGTTCTGACGGAGCCAATCACCCAGTGCCAAAAGTGCACCGTCACGGTGCACCTTGTCTTCCGGGTTTGCCATCACCGGCTGAATCAATCACGCACACACACAAAAAAAAAATCCTAGCGGCGCACGGCGCATTTACTGGGCGTAATTGGTTTACTCGACGATAGCAAACGCCCAGCGACGAGCGCCGTGACTATGCACTTTTGCGCTGCTTGGACAGGCTTCGTCAGATCGTCAACCATCGGCTGCGCTCGAATTTAAAGGGAAACGCCGTATACGGTCTGTATAACAAAAATCATTATTACTGCGAAAGCATTAGCTGTCCCATGGAGCGAAACCGGAGTTGTCTGTAACCGTCTGTAGCAGCGAAACGGCAGTTAAATTCCCATTGGCCGAAAGCACAGCATGACGTCACCGCCGGAGCTGCCGTGTGCAAAAGGTAGACGTGGCAAGCTGTTTGTAGGAATCCGCTGCCTGCAGGACTGCTTTCGTATTCCTACGCGTAAGCAGTTTTAAATGCCCCTGCCGAATTTTTATCATTGCGTTCGTGCTTGTCGATTAAAAACTGTCGTATGGTGCTTCCGAGCCTATGCACCCCATTAACACGAGTAGGCGAGAAAATAATATGTTCGAACGTACGAGAAAAAAGAAGGGCAGAAATAGGAAAGAACGAACGCTCCAACCCGGCCAGCGCGAAGTCTTACTTTCGAGTGATTTGATCACGTGACTGTCCAAACGTACCGCCATCCTGAAGCCCTGAAACAAATCACTAACACCGAATGCAGGAATACAAGTTTATTCGTGTTGATTGGTCAATTGACTGTCTCCCTAAATGTATTACGAGCCAAACCTTGGTGGTTGGCGATTTCGCGGTATCAGAAGCATTTCTCGTGACGAGTGACGACGTCAGGTCATCACAGAAAACAATTCTGCGCGATTGCTTACGTAAAAACGTGTGCATCCGGGTGAGTACGTGTCAAAATATGTGAACGAAATTCGTGCAAACACTCATAATACCCATCACGAAGGTGGAGAATAAAAATCAAAAAGATTCAAATCGGGATGCAAATCGGACCAGTTTTACTATGACGATTTGAATTATATCTTTCCCGTTTATCGTTTGTCTATCAATTGATGCCTTTTGTGTGCATTTGTTTTGTATTGAAATCAAAGAATCATCGTGCAAGAAAGATTTATATGAGGCAGAACACGAACAGAAAGCAGCTTGCTCTTCTGAGCAAATGGGAGAATTAAGCTTTCCTTCTACCTTCCACCTAGTTCGTCAGTTACACAACGCCTTTTAAAAACACAATAAAGCAACAAAAAGAAATGGAAAGAGTAACCTCTTATTGCAAGCAAATTAGAACGCAGAAAAGCAAAATAAGTTTCTTTTTAGCTAAGTAGAAAAAAATCAAGTTGCTTTTGTTTTTGTATGGAGGGAGGGAGGGGGGTTGCGTAAATGAAACATTTGTTAATTAAACTGTACTTCTGAATTTACGGTAATTCTTTCTTCCGCATTGTTATCAGTGACCTGACGGACTATCCTCATTCCTCCGCTGGGCCGTGCCAGATCAACAACACCTAGCAGACAAGGCCCGCCCATGACGTCATCGATCCCCGACCCGCCCCCAGCTGCAAACACACCGAATCCAGCTACAGCGATCTACACCAAATTAATCTAATTTAAATCAAATAATTTTGACTTACTTCTTTTTTTTTTTGCACTGTTTTCCCACTGGTGTGAATTCATACGGTGTGCCCTCTCGCCTTCTCCACAGTGTGAAGGTGTCATGCGTTTTCGCACATGAACTATAATTTCTTTATTATTTTTTTTATAATTTCGAAATATAATCTGTCATCATTCTTGGGTCTACATTTGCGCACCTTATATTTACTATATTCCTTATCTACTCATTGTATTGAATATATTTGTACGTATAAATACATTATGAGAGCACACTGTCCCACCTCGATAACTTGCCCCTTTCGGCGGCTGTCCTACTACATTTCCTTCGCTTTTGCTGAATTCATTCGATTTTTTTTTACCATCTCTTGATTTTTTAATGTCTCTCTTGCTCCCTGTTTTTCGAGGAAAGGCAGTTCGGCCCATCTCGTCGGAACAATTACAGCGCATGTGCGCGCTGCGTGAAGTTTCCATGATATTATTCCTGGCCCTACAGCTACTAGGGGTCCTTGCTCGATGAATAAGACAGCCTTCTATGGGGTCTTGTTCTGCCTGCTGAGCGATATTGTCGGGACAGTGTTGTGCTTGTTTTCTTTAACAACTGTGGGTATAATAATATTTCGCCTATATTGATTTAGGGCATATTTGCTGCTGATCCCAAGCAATTAAAAGTGTCCTAAAAGTTATCTTCATAGGCTATGGCCATCGGTAGATTTCGACACCGACTGCGACCAAATAGCCCAATTTGGAATAGCCCAATCTAACTATCATTGTCACGGTGCGGGCAAGGGAAGAAAAAAATATTCTGGCCAAAATGATCTCGCACAAAATGGTCCCGAACATAATTCCGCATTGAGGTGAATCTTGGAGTCTATGGCCGGATTCGGTCACCTCTTCAACGCATCATACGATTTCGTCCTGCATGCGGCTGCTGTAGCCAGTGAAAAACATTTATTGCGACGCTGTAACCACCCATCGGCCACGTTAGCGCTCTCGAGGCGCTTTCCCCTACCAACAGTTATGAGCGTTGATATCCAAATGAACCCACAAAGGCAACGGCCAACGGCGAAACGTCAGGCTATCGAGTTGTGGTTTCTGCTGTCTTGGCATAATAACGGGAAACTACGCGACTTGAACGCGGAAGACGACGAGTTAGACAGAAGGATGAAAGAAGTCGAAGGTATCGCGTGACTAGGTGTCACGTGACTATAGGTATACCCTGACGTGAAGGTATCACGTCAGGCTACAAAGATTGTTCTCAGAATCACGCCCGTCAGCTTTGTACCATGCAAAATGTCCTCCCCTTCGTACAAAAAAACAACCAAAAAAACACTTCATTGCTATTGCGTTTTTTTTTTCGCCGTTGAGTTACATGCATTTTTTATTTTTTTTTGGCCGCTTTAACGACGCGAAGGATCACGACCCATGAAAAACAGTACTGCAGTGATGAAATTTCTCATCCACATTGCGTGTGAGATATAGATTGGCAGATCAGAATCACGCTGCGCAGACATCTACCGTAAAATAGAGAGCACCGGCGCACTCATCCGTCACTTTCAAGATGTTCGAAAAATAGGCAGAGGAGATATCAAACCTCTCACTCGACGTCTGTTCTAAGCCTAGATGCTGTTCCCGGTCTGCCGCTTCTTCAGGCACACCGGTACAATGCAATGAAGCTTGACGCGCAGCGGTGAAGCCCATTTTACATTGTGCCCCTCCTGCAGAGATCAGGCGCCTGAGAACTTGGTTACTGCGCTCTCTCTCCCCCCCCCCTCCTTTTCCCTATATATATTTTTTTGTGATAAGCTTAAGTATGACAGGGATATTTTTGCAGTGATGTGATTGGTGTGAGACATTTCGGAGCACCTTTTGGGTCAGCAAAAAAAGAACATTTTGGAGTATAAGCGCACACTTCATTCACATTCATAGCACTGCAGATATTAAGGTTTGAGTGTTAGCCTGCCCAACTAAAAGGCAAAATCTACCCTGCCCTCTCACGTATGGGCAACATTTTGTTGTCATCGATAGCACAGCCGAAGTAATTCCCTCAAACACGGAACTTGCTGTTTAGTTGCGTGTAGAAGCACCAGACACAGTAAAATGATGATTGATGGAGGACAGTACAAACTGCTTATTTTAGATGCGGAATCCCAGTAAAATAACGTTAGAATACAATGATTTTGAGCACCTACATTTGTTTCGTTCAAGATCTAGAGGTTTAATAAACACTGCAGTTCTCAATTTAAAAAAAAATATTTTCATTTGGTGTTGGATGTTACGTACATTTTATATGTACAACTTCATAACAAAAATCCACGTGGAACGATTAATGTGCCTTCTAAAAGAAAGCATCTGCGCTGAACTCCCTAACGTTCTTCGCAAGCTTCCATCCACTGCTCCAGCTAATTTAGTACTAATTTTCTCCCACCTATAGAAAAATGGTAGCTAAACAAAATAGTTGGCATAAAAAAATTAAAACTACAGAAGCGTTCATAGAAATCTTCTAGCAATACCGAAGTGTCCTTGCTAAATTTCGAACTGAAAATATATATATCGCCAGGTTATCGCCGTCTATCGCATATACTAACCAAAGTTTTATTCCGAAATTGAGCGTAACGCCCCGCTCTGGAAGAGCGCTTTCACCTTCGCACACGGATGCGCCGAGGCGAAGCAAGACACGCAAAGTCGCGATGCCGACTTCGCGGTTGTCGCTTCACTGCAGTACACCAGTCCACGGCAAGAAGCGCACTCAATGGTCCCCAGCAGCACGAACATGAGAAAGATTGTGACACTTCCCAGTGCTATCAGTGTTTGATACAGGACCAAATCCAATAGTACGTTATTCGAGGCGATAATCGAAAATTCTGAAAACTCGCACAGGCCTATCGTAACGCTCCGGCCGTTTAGGCGAGGCCTGAGCAAAATATTTTCAGTATTATTAATGTGAAACTAAGTGCTGGCGCAAAATTTCTCACATTTGGGTCAAATGTAGCAGGTTAAACACTTTGGCGTAGCAATCACATCACTGTGATTAATGAGTCGTTTAGGGCACGTTTCGAAGCAGCAAGATTTCCTTTCGAAGCAAAAGCGTACATTTCATTCTCATTCATTACACTGTGAACACTGGTAAAGATCCGTGCACTCTAAAAAAGCACGTGCGTCTGCTTTCCCGCGCAACACTCCGGAGAGCCAATCACCGCAACTTAGTGAGGCAGCTCAGCGAATTACGATGCCGAAACATATGTTTAGACCAAACAAACGCAGTCTGAGTTGTTACATTAAACAAAGCAAGCGTGACGTTTTGCATTGCTTGATATCACAACTCAGACTGCGTTTTTTGGTCTAAACATATGTTTCGGCAGTGTCATTCGCTGAACTGCCTCTGTAAGTTGCGGTGATTGGCTCTCCGAGTGTTGTGCGTGAAAGTGGACGCACAAACATTTTTTTAGAGTGTGTGTTGACCTGCCCAATTAAATGACATGTCTTTGCCATCCCCTTCTGCGCAACCACTTGTTAACAACCAGTGCTAACAAATTTGACTTCCATACCCACGTGCTGTTTAGACATACTGAAAACCATCAGACGCGGCAGCAAGAAGGTTGTGACCAGTCATTCGTTTTGTTTAAGAAGGCTAATTGAAAGCAGTTTTCAAAACACATGATGATTGATGAAGGACAGAAGATGAGCAGCCGTATTGGTTATTTACGGACGAAATCAAAAGGTAAAGCGAGTATTCCACTAAAATAATGTTAAACTAAAATAATCTTGGGAGTACCAACTGGATGTTTTGTTCAAGCTGGGAAAGTAACACTAAAACTGAAATATTTAATTAAAAAAAGGCTATTATTTTTATTTATCTAATTAAAATCAATGGGATGTTGCATGTAGTTTTACTGATATGCACTCTATAGGAATGTGGGCAATATACATATATGCCTTCTTAAAGAATTCAGCTCTAATAAGGCCTATCCCCAAGCTTCCATTTATTTCACTATCAAACACAGTTAGGACTAGGGGTGTCGCGAACTTTTTCGAACCGGAATTTTAGGTCGAACTTTCGGGGTTCGACTGGGTCAAACCAGTTCGACGAACCTTCGAACTTTTCACCAGATTCGACCGGTTCGACTTTGTGGACAGATGTGGCCAGACCTTGATACAGCATGTGTAGGTTTGGAGAATTTTTTTTTTTATGAAAAGGGTTATTTTAATTTTGGAACAGCTGCAATTAAAAGAAAATAATTATAATACCTGAAGAAGTTAATGGCTTAATTTTTTGTACTGTATTAACTGAAATACCCAATCAACGCCGCCCTTAATTCATCCCTTAGCCATCACCATCCAATCCCAAGCCTAACTGGCCAGCCTGTCGCGCATGCGCACACGAGTCGAACCTCAAAACAAGGTTCGTCGAAATTTCCATCAAAAGTTCGAAAAAGTCGAACCTGGTCGAACTCGAACCTCGGCCGGTTCGCGACACCCCTAGTTAGGACCCTTTAGATAAAAGAGCGCCATCTGTCACACGGAAAAGCAACTAGCCCCCGATGCCATCTTGAAGGAGAATGCGTCGCTCATGCCAGTCTGCGCATGTTTTAAAGGGCAACTCCGCTTCATTTTTGATATTTAGAAAACTATGCAGCCCTCTTCAGTATCATATAGGAAGACCCCATGTCAAATATTACGATCTAATTCCGTCTATTTATTTAATAAACTGGCCAGCAAACTTTCAAACGAGCCAAGTCGCCGAAATCTGCCAACTCTAGCGTGCGACGTGAGGCGCAATCGTCAGCGCAGTCAATGCGACGGGGTTGGAGCGGCCAACGTTGAACCACTACGCCAAAGGCATGACTACGTCATTCTCACGTTTTGGTTGTTTTTACTTCTCGGAGCGAAATTGAACGATGACGTCATGAGTTTCTCCTCCCGGTGTTGGCTCTACGGCGTCCACGTGATCACCGTAACGCGGATGCGCTAGTTTGCGCTGCCCTGCGCGTTTATCGCAAGTCCGGTTTCTCCGCTCCCCCTCTCCTCTTTCGTGTTCTCCCCTTCCCCCTCTCCCCCGGGCCATCACCGTCCACGCCATGCGAAGCGACCTGCCCGCGTCGCGTGTCCTGTACCTCGCGCCTGCGAACGTCACAAGACCACGTGGTTCGACGTGACGTGGCCATGACTCTGAGGACACGGGACCAATGTTGCCTGACGCAACCGAAGTTTCGGTTTCGGTATCGGCTGATGTTTAAATTAAGATTACACAAATAATATTCAACATTTCGCGAATCCGAAGACGTAGAGCTGTTGAGTAGTACTTTGTGAAATGGAATCACATGTAAGCCTAAATTTTTCGGAATTGAGCGGAGTTGCCCTTTAAAGGCTGATACATTTATTTGATTGCATATAAGAGTTAATTCGATTGCGGATTCTCATAGAACAATTGCAGGCGATGAGTTTCTAGATTACATTAAAAAAGATATATAACTGATGTGTTTACTTTCATTTATTATTGGTGATAACAAATCAGTGTTTTTAACCTGCTATTCAGGATTCCGTTAGTCGCTCAAGACCGTAGTCAGAATACAGGCTGCACCGAAAATGGTTTCGCTTGCCGGAGAAAGGTTTTCTTACTAGGTAGTAGGTCCAATATAGTATTTAGATATTAGTTATGAATATTCCTATAGTATTATTATTTATCAACCGTTACAGCTTGCACCAATGCACGGCGCGGTCGTTTACGAGGAGCGCTATTTGTATTTTTAGCAACATTATATTTATAGTGTAAATAACGGGGAGCGGGGAAGATACAAACCTAAGTAATTAAAAAATAGATATATTTGATATGCCTGCATGCGCCTGCCTACATGGAATCAAACTTCTCCGCCTGAAGAGATTAAGCGCTCCTGTTATTTCTATCTATCAACGCATATAATTGTAGACCGTTTAATTAAATGACCGAGCCCTGTTTCCTCCTTCAATATCGAGTGGATATCCGATTTAGGCTATCAAGAGTTAGCAAGAAGTGAAGTAATTTAAATATCGAAGGTCAAGAACTTCGCTCTCGCCAGTAGGCCGTTTATTCATTCAAATTAGTGAATACATAGTAAACACTACCATCCATAAAAATTGAATAAATTATTTTAATAGAAAACACAGCTTTGTACATGTAGTTTCGAAATATTTATATTCAACATATTCAAAGTTTGAACACAAGCACACACTATGAGCAACTAGGATACCGAAGATATCCGACACCGATAACGATTTTTATGTCAGGATTCGGCAGGTCGATCTGTAATAGTACTGAGTAGAAGGTCGATCTGCAACTAGTACTGAGAATAATTTGGCAGTGGCTCTCGGACGGCCGTCGCTGGAGCCACATCCACACAGAACAAGGCTCCTTCGACACCGGAAGTGACGTATTAAACCACGTGACTTATAAAACTAACTAAAGTTATTTTAATATTATATATTCAACAATACCATAAACTAGTATAGCCCATAAAAATATTTACAATGTATTTTTATGCATTTTGAAATTAAAAGGTCACGTGGTATAAATGCAAGTAAGACTATTGAGCAGATGACTCTATATAAAGGAGCGGTGTTATAAAGTATGATGCATTGCAGATATACTGCAAGTGGTTTGTCTCATTATATCAATATCCTATGACGTCGCTCGGCGGAAGCTGGGCGCGCCGGCGGCTAGTGCGGCGGCCCGCTGCCTTTAGCTGGCCTGGCCGGTCCGGCCGTCTGGCGTCGGCGCGTTCGTGGCGTTGGCGAAGTGGCTGAAGTCCGTCGAGCGTCAATTCGTCGAATGCAGCTGGTGCAGCGCGGTGTCTGCGGTCAGACGCGTCGGTGAGGTGGTGGAACTCGAGCGGTGCGCAGGTCCTTCGATACCTCCAGCTGTGGCGTGAGATCTGAGCTCAAGCGATATGAGTTTGCAGCTCGCGTGCACGTGAGAGGCGTCGACTGGGTCGTCCGTCCACCTGCCTGCCGCCACCCTGCTTGACTGCGTTCAACTACGACGTGATGACCGCGCCCTGAGTGAAGTAGCTCGATATGGGCTGACGGTAACTCAGGTGCTTGAGACGTTCGTGTTTCCACATTGGTGATGTACATGTTAAGCCCTTTCTTGACTATTTATGTACGAAACTCAAACGAAAAATTCGGCGTAGGGCGAACTCCTTGTTGAGGTTGGCACAGAGCCCTCTGGTGCCCCACTGTGGTGCCCCCTCCTTCCATGCTAAAGTTAGTTTTACCGGTCGCACGTAGAATTGTCCCCGAGGGTTTATTTCTCGAGGGATTATTTGTTTGGACCAATGAACACATAGCTGATAGAGGTGTTTCCATTCCACCACTTTCCGGGACACGAAAGGCGGGCTGCATTCAGCATTGTGCTTAAAATCTGGCCACATGGGTCACAAGGGTATCGAGCTGAAGCCTACGCCAAGTTCTGCAGCTAGGAGCGTGTTTGGGGATAAGTGAAAATGCATTGCCTCCTGCTGCCAAGACTTTGCCTCATGCACAGCTGTTTTGCAAATGTTCATATCGGCCTTGTTGGGCGTCTACTACCTGCATGGCTATCGATACCTCACTATTGTGGATCAACTTACCTACTGGCTGGAGCGACACCTATAGAACACATCGCAGCCAAGACCATTACATCAGCTTTCTTCTGGTTCACGCGATTCGGCGCACTGCTGGTGGACACACAGAAGGAGCAGTCAGTTTGAGGCGTTTTTCTGGCGCCTCTCCGTGCTGCACAGAATCAGAACATGAGTTTCTGTATATTATCCGTAAGCCAATGGTCTCGTTAAAAATATTCACTGCCAACTAAAGGCTTCAATTATGACCAATCGAGAACCAAACCATTCATTGGATCTCCCCTGTCATCTTTCTTGTTCTTTAGCAACTGTCGGCGAAGACCGTGCCTGTTCCTCAAGCTCAACTTGTCTCAGCACCTTTGCTTCATTTGCAGTTGAGTTGAGCTCCCTGACACCTGCTAGCAACACTGCCAAGACTGGGACCTACGTTGGAGAAGAAAGTTTTCAGAAGGCATGCCAGTAGACCCCCACCAGAGCGACCACCAAATCATTCACTGCAAAGATCAGTAGACACTAGAACCCATCTTGATGCACAGAAATAGAAAACATTTTACAATCAGTTAATGGACCAGAAGTAGTTTCCACAGACTGCCTCAAACAGCCTATGTTGAAACAAGCCCAACAATGTGTCGAAGGTGAAAGTTGCCTCTTTCGATAAAAAGCTGTTTTACATTGTTTATCGAAACAGGCAACTCACCTGCCGACAACTTTCCTGGTGCAACAAGAATGAATTCGCTGGGTGACTTCAGTGAATTTTGGGGAGATGCCTGCCACTTTATCCTTATTTCGTTGTTGCCCACTAGCTACTGCCTTCAAAAATAAACTTGCTAAAAGGCAGACAGAGAAATGAATCAAAGTTCTCACTCAAAGAAAACAGTTTGTATAGAAGTTATTTTGCTGTGTATGTAGGCCATCGTTGAATTCATCCTTAAAAATTATATGAGCCTGTATCTGCATCAGGAAGGGGAACAAATTTCTAGGTGGTGCCTTTAATTTCATGATAAGCCCAACTTATTTCTCATGCAAAGTCTAAAAAGTGTCTTGAGCGGCAACCTTCTAAATTTTTAGCCATTCCTTTTTTGCTATGGAATCAGAATAGTGGATCACCATTTGCACTGCCAAGTGCAGTTGTCTGCAGTACAATGAAGTGCTGGAATGAAGTTGGTCTCAAATTTTGAAAGCATCGGAAGCTATAGGGCTTATTTATTTATTTATTTCAATACTACTAATCCCATTTGGGATTATTGAAAAGTGGTTCATCATACAGAAAGATTTTTGTTTTTGCAATATACATTTGAAGATAGTGGTATGCAAGCTATCATCGACATTAGAGCTTTCCAAGTCAATGAGCAAATGCTCTACACTAGTGGAGATAGTACAATGTTTCACGACAAGCGACTCACATTCGTTGATAACTCGGGGAGAAAAGAATATTTGAAGCACTTATTCTGGGTGGAAGTTCTTCATGCGCGCCTATCATGGTTATATATTGTAGCCAATTACCAGTAGGTTAGATATTTCAGGTGAATGTTGCCTGTTAGCTAATTCATATAGAAACTTGAGTCTTGCAATTTTGTCCTGGCTGATAGTACTAATTTTATGGATTCATTAAATGGGTGGGTGTAGAATCTATTAGTCATGTGCCAATAGCAGATTTTGAGTTTGAAGCGAATAGTGGTTTTGGACAAATACTTTGAACAAATATTGAATGGTTTCTCAAAGCCCAAACTGTTGCACCATGCTTAAACGAAAATCCAGCTAAACTGCAGTGAAGGTTGTACCCAAGCTTCCACTTGTCCATTAATAAGCTAATTTCAATCTAACTATATTTTGCAGACTGTGACCTCGGAAGTTCAATTCCTTGGGATGACAAATAAGTAAATCACGTATTGACATAAATGAAACCTATGGAGCGTGATACCTCATTGAAATTGAGTGGATTTACAACCTTGCTATATGCGAATATTCTTTCTTCAATCTCAAATTAATTAAAAAGATATACATCACGAATGGTTAATGCAGGTTGTTAGGAGCATATTTACCTATCATATAATCTTGCATTAGAGCCACAGTTATTTTACTACTTTACTGCAGGACATATAAACATTCACAGAATTTTAGTTTATTTTTAAACGATAGTGCGCGTGCAGGAAGTGTGTTTTCTAAACACACAGAGGCTAAACGAACGCCTCTGTGCAACATATACATAGCGGCCCAAAAGTAGGCGCTGTGTATATATTTATTTTACTATGCTGCGTGCATTAGTGCATGTTTGACTGTTGTCGATACTGGCTGCCTTCTTGGAACTGGGCTCTCGTCAAGCTGCACTTTGGCTTTTTGTCCCAGCTGACATCTTTTCGTGAAAGAAAATAAAGTATTGATTGATTGGTTGAAGCACGAATACGATATTCATAATCTCCCAAGTGTTGACTGCGGCGGTTACTTGTTGGAGTGCGTCGTGGGCACCGGGCATCTGCTGAAAGAAACATCCTGCAAGCGTTGCTTCTCCGCAGTGCTCGCACCCTCGACAAGGCGCACTTAACGGGACTTCGAAAAAACGAGCGTTTTTTTTTTAATTTTAAGTAATATTGACAATGAGTTGCATGAAGACAACTTCATTACATTTGTACTGCACATGTTCATGCTAGCGAGATGCAGCTGGGCCTCGCCATCATTGCTGCCGTACGGCAAAACATCCTCGTTTAAGTGCGGGAGGAGGGAGAGCTGCGTTTTCCTGAAAGGTGCCTGTAGACTTTGGCAGGTATGTGCTATGAAAGGAACATCAGAAGATCTGGAAGATCTGGGTGTATAGCCCCTAGGAAGGCGCAGGCACGTTTGGTGGAGCCCTACGTCTGCCATCTCAACCAATGTCCGTCCTCGCCGCTGGCAAGCTCGAAGTCAGGAGTTGACTTCTTCACCTGATGGAAAAACATCTCCTTTTCGCTGAAAATATGAAGACGCGCGAAAGCATTCGGACTCAGGTAGCCTGCTTTCTCAGCGACGTGCGGTCAGCAACCGAAACGCATAGGCTTGATGACGTACTTTTATGAAAAGCAAGGGAAGGCAGTGCTAACGGCTCAGAAACTGCGCTGGAGATGGCAACCGCGACTCCAATAGCCCCGCACGTAGTCTACCCTTGATAAGTCGCTTTACTGCCACCAACTGACTGTTGTGGAAACGCGCAAGACACGTGCCACGGCCCAGGACTCCCACAGTGGGTGGTCCTGCGCGAAAATTGTGTTTGTGTGTATGTTTATGAAGTAGTCTACCCCAACTGCAGGCATCGTCCCGTGACGCTGCGCAATGCCTGCGCAGCTGCGTGGGTGGAAGGCGTGTCGTCCAGCGCGTCGTCTGGTGTGGACCCAGACGCCGCTGCGCTGGCTTAGCTGCCGCCGCAGGAAATTTACTCCCGCACTTCGAAGGTCGCTCGGCTTACCATTTCAAATCGATTATTGGGAACTGTCCACAATTTTCGGGCACATACCAACAATCCTAGCTGCTGCTGATTATATTCTCACGCAACGTTATCTGGGCAAGAAAGTATTTTCATAGAACAACGCTGTGTTTCTTCGTTGTTATTGTTTTCTTTTTCGTGGCTTGCGATAAAAAATAAACTCAAAAAGCGGCACCAACGGGTCCATCACGTTATTTAAAGCAAGACACTGTCGTCTGTTAAATAGAGGCTGTCGGAATAGCGCGGCATGATTCACGATGTATCCGACTCTGTTTAGTGAAGTTAGGAATGACAGTGCACAATTCGAATGGAAGCGACTGATCGCACGCCTCACTTTCAGCCTTCGAACTGCGTGGATGAATTTCCCTTGACGGCAAACCTGGCAGCGCTGCTCCGTAGCGACTGACGCGCTGGACGCCACGCCTCCCACTTTGCGGCTGCGCCAGCGGTTCCGCAGCCGGCCACTACTGGGGCGAGTAGCACTTGCGCGAGTGCAGGTCCATGCGCTCACATGTTCTCTTCAAGTGTCACAGCATGTACATGAGCTACTAGGAAGAATCGCAACCTAAACGTTTATCAGCCAGCAACAAGCAATTCTTGCAATCGTCCTTTATAAGATATACGAGCTCTCATCACCACCTGCGCGTACTTGTCATTAATCCTTGAACCCTGTTGTTCTGCTCTTTAATTTCTTCCTTCCCTCCTTCAGGAGCCCCTGGCAGCGCCGTTTTCATTGTTTGTACGTATGGCGCGTGATGGGCTTTGGGGTTATACGCTGGGCTGTGGATTTGTAAACATTGGAGAGGTATATACTAGGACAAGGCTAAATTGGTTTGGGACGGGGGGGAGCTTATGCGGGGCGCCACTTCGGCCCAGTGCATCAGCCCCCCCCCCCCCCCCCCCCCCCCTTCGCAAATGCAGCCGACCGTATAATATGTTAAAAAGCATTTCACCCCTCTCTCTCTCTCTCTCCCCCGCCCCGAAAACAATTCCTGTCTATGTCCACTGATCTTGCTACAACCATCACATAAGCTGTTACAGAGATAGAGCGCACTTGATAATCATGTTACGTAACTCACGTGGTCACCGTTATTGAATGTCCCGCTATCTCAAATGCTCTCCGTCGTCCTTTACCTTCAGATTAGTTTATTTAACACATTTGCAAACTCCTGAGCCAACTTTTTCACCTAATTCATCCGATATAAAACGATGTTGGAACGCGCTTTCATGGTATCGTTTTAAGGGATACTGAACAAAAATGCTATACCACAAAACACGCAGCAAAAGCGACCACAGCAGGATACGAACACCAAAGCATCTCATACAGCGATATCTCCGGCAGTGACATGGCTATAAAGAGGCGCATTGACAGAAATGTCACGTCATGTTTCTGAAGGAGAGGAACGGCCTCACTGCGCACCACCTCACCGCGCTGAAACAGAAGCGAAGAGGAGAAACAAATCTCGTCACACGCGCCTCGTCGGCCTGGTTCAATCTCGACACTCTTTTTTTCCCAAATTACTGCCGTCATTCGAGAGATCGCCTTACGAGTAGTATTGCCAAAGTTGCTGTAGCGTCCCGCTACCACAGCTCATGTATTTTATTGAAATCCGGTACAGTTCTACCGCGTGCAAGCGCGGAATGGCGTCATGTGCGACAGTGTAGGCTATTTTCGAGCCGATCACTGATGCTTACCAGCAGGATTTTGCGCTGGTTGCTCCTTTGCTCCAGACCAGTGGTTCTCAAATGGGGTCGCGGAGGTATTGGGGTCCGCGAAGCCCAGCCTCACCAGTCAAGCCCAGCAGTAAAAGTTGTCTTGTCTGGGATTGAGAAAGGCGTTCAATTTTCAGTAGATTTTCTCGTGTATATACTAAAGTCGACTCACGCACTGGCCCTTAGTTATATCCATTTGATAAATCATTGCGCCAATTAGACCGTAACTTTCCTTCCCTCTTTGAACGGGTCCTCCATCGCCACCGATTCTGGGGTCACCGAATCATCATGCCTGAGCACTGCTCGAACAGATTTTTCTGCCCTCGCGTGTATACTTGTTGCCTTCTGCTTTAAATAATTCACGGTATAACCATTATGCATATTACTTAACAAACTGCTGAGTTGCCTGTGGACAGACGAATTATTGCTACAGGTTTTGAGCTGGTTGGTACATACTTGAATAGGGTCAGCGGTGTGTATGTGCTATCTAACGGTTTTCTAATTTATGGTATTCCAGCAGCCTATTTCGTATTCATCGTAGCAAAATGAAATTAATATATTATATTATTCATGATTACCACATTTGTACATAAGCCGCAACCATGGTATACTTCTGCTATCATCTGCCACTGATTTAGTGGATTATGGTGGTATAGTTGTTGTTTCGGAAGCGCTAGACATACTTGCTTCGAAGGAAATGCTCAGTAGATGCCTTTATTCGTATTGTTCTTTAATAAGCAGCAATTGCTAGTTATATGGGTCTCATAACATACACTTGCAAACGCTTTTTGTGTCAATTAAATACCAGCTTGTTTCGAATACCAGCTTTTGCTGGGACGATGTTTTTCTTGAACAAGCCTGGCTATTATTATTTTGCTATGCCGAGCAATTTGGGTCAGAAACTTCAGGTTGTCGTTCGCATACCATGAGTCCATATCATGGTTTCAGCTCCCTTCACTTTGGGGACCTAGTCCCCAGAGGATTACAAGGAGCGTACCAACCGGGGGGGGGGCGGCCCCGGTACCTGCCCCTTCCAGTTTTCGGAGTGGATGGCCAGGCATGTGTTCTGCCCCCCCCCCCCCTTCCTTCCATACACACAGGCAACCGCCACTGGGCCGGGGCAAGCTGCTTTAACATCCCGGGACTCCGGATGTCTTTGCTGGCATAGACTCGCATGCTTTTCACTCACTTTTGCCAGCCTCCGTTCACTCATAAGCTGACAGTGCAAGTTAGACATGCTCACTTCGACCAGTTGTACGTCTTTCTTTCGCCACGTGATCGCTCTCCCGCCCCGTATACCCACCCGCAGAGAGAGTGTCAGGTGATGAAAATGAACGGTCAGAACGGTCGCGCAGGCTGTTAACCGCTGTCATCTTGGGGGCCTTCGGGGAAGGATCCCCTTTGCCTTGGCACTGGAGGTCGCTCCATCTCCGCTCGCACTGGGATCGGGAAAACAGGGGATCCCGTGGCCGAGTGGAGCTGGCGCACGCTCGGGCGATGGACATGGCTCGCGCTGCAGAACCCAGGGATCCCGGAGAACTCGATCCCCACCCCTGCCCGTTCCGATCTGGATGTGTCCCCGCAGTATCGCTACTGCGGCTGGCAGTTGCTGCTGCACTGGCTGAAATTGCTCGTCTACGGCGAGTGACTCGTCTGCCCAGCTTTGAAATGCCTGACCAACTGCACTGCATGCAATATCACACAACAGACATTACTCAGGGAGGCTAGAGTTGCCGTTGCCCGGCTCGGTTTTCGCGTGGGCTTTCATAGCTGAGGGCTGGCTTCGCCCGGAGAGAGAACGGTACCGTTGGCACGGCTTCAAAGCTGATGACGTCCGGCTCTCGCTTCCAGCGGGACCAGTTAATGCGCTAACGCATTAATGGTGGCGCACGTTCTTTACCGCGATCCCGGCAGCCGCCGATGTGGCAGGCACCTGCCACTGGCGACATAGACCGCAGTTCGCGGGCAGGTGACGGTGAAATGTATGGGCTTCGGTAGCGCAGATGGAGGGTGGGAACCGGCACTGAAGCACCCACGAAGTAAAAGCTGCTGATTGAACCAGGATCCTGAGTTCCAATCCCCAACCTACCCGTTTCGATCTGGACCGACATCGTACCGGCTCATTGAGCCGCATAAAGATCCCCGGCTGCGTGCGTGCTGCACTGGCTAAGTGCTTATCTGCAATGAGTGTAATATGTCGCCATGTTGTGACTGAAGCCCTGCTGTATACACAACCAACGACTTTTTTGTTTGTCTTGTTTGGGATTATGACGTCAATCAGGCATCCGTCAAATTTTGGTGGGGGGGGGCGCCATGACAATTCGCTGTGAAAGGGGAAGGGGAGAAAGACTAACAAAGATGGAAAGATATCGGAAAGGGGGGGGGCCGCGCAGCCCCACTCTCTGGGCCCGGAGCATGGCCCCCACACAGCTTCGTACAGCGTAAATTTCCGTTACGTGCTCACGCACACCGGCGGCTGATGGCTCGTGGAAAGATCGTGCGCCACTTGTTGCAAACACTGAAATGTTTGGTTCCGGCATCGCGGGGCTGTGCAACAGTCTTCGCGGAGATGTTTTTCACTTTTTTACAAGCTTACTTTGGCACTAGTACGTGGGACCGTACACTCACACCAACACCGCTGACCAGAAACTTCTTGTTGCGATGTCATCTCAAAGTGAAAGCAGGCGTTTCTTTCAATCTCTCGCTGCAAAACTTGATGACGTAGCTGGGGGACCACAGTATCACAATGACGACTATTTGAATGCGGCTCATAGATTGGACCCGCGCATTGTGAGCACTCGATTCAGGCTCGTGATAAGCAATAGCTCGACAAGCATTCGGGTAGTGGTAAATGTTAATCGCTGCAATGACGACGGTAGCGGAACCATAACAATAGGAGTTTTAGCGATCGTTTTTGCTTTGGTTCAGTACCGGAGCGAATTACAACTGGTCCGTTCCGTGAAACCGTACAAGGGCTGGCTTATGCTAGCGAATCATGAAAGTTGTGCGATGCGTCTAAACGATGATGATGATGAGCGCATATGGTACGCCATCTTCTCGTGAACATGACATTCTGCCAATGCTGATCCGCGCGGGCACGTGCCACCCGTGATTGACGACAAATGTTCCGGCATTTGACTGATGTAAACAAGACGGTGATGTGACTTCATTTGCAAGGGCCAGATCAGGTAGAGCTGGATAGATGAAGTGTCTAAACGATAAATGGCCTGTGGTGTCTCCGTCATCCTGAACGGGCAATCGTTCATTCGTATGCCGTCAGACAAATCCATTTCGTCTGCTCGCGAGTCGCCACGGCCGTAGTCTGCCCACAGGTCGCAAATTTTGCGCGTAAGTTTCCATTCACGATGTTTTAATGAATATCGCAAGCAGATTTAGTTCAACCTCTCAAATGAAGCAGACTAACAGGACGTAATGCTCTGCTGTCGCTGGCATCTGGCCCAGGTCAGCGAAGGCGATCACCGAACCGACACCATCTTTTTCACCCGAGTCGTGAACAGTGCTGGCTGCGTTGCGGTGACGACTCCAGCGGCGGAATGGGAGAAACGAACAAGGAAAGGAGCCTCAACGCCCCCAGACGTCGCGCGCATGCTCAGGCATCACCGATGCCGTTCCAGGGCGAACCGTTTCGTGCATCGACATGACACCGTTCGCTCATATACGGACTCTTTCAGCACGTGTCGTAATAGCTGCCAACCCAGCGCGTGGCTATATGATTAACATTGGCACTAATCGGCTCCAGATCAGGTGGCCGCTTGTTCTGGCTGTTAAGTTAGAAAATAGCTTTCTCGTTTTTTTTTCACGTGGTGAGAAAACGGGAACGCGTGTTGCCTGGAGTCGTAAGCATCAAAATAAATGGTTGTGAATATCTGCCAGCCTGCGACTATCGGCATTTCTGGTTACATGGTATCATTCAGGGTTGTATGGATATTTATACAGCGTGTAGTTAGTCAACCATTTCAAAGTTGCGACGAGTCGCAAACATGGTCGCATTATGATGCATTTAACCGCTAGCCTGGGATCTTTAACGTGCCTACGCAGTAGTGGTACATGCCGCCAGTACGATGCCATCGGTCGAAACGGGCAGGATTGAACCCA